>JADLZK010012467.1:0-256086 GCA_015847255.1 Hyparrhenia diplandra | reverse complement strand
CCACCCAACCATGCTCACGGGATGCAGGGGACGGCATTACTCTTAGTCTATAACTTGTTGTTTACATGCTGGCAGTAACTATGTCCTTCAAATCCCTTCATTTTTTTCTGGATGGATTTGCAAGAGAAGAGACGCATGCTTTTTTACTGGTGCTGGTGCTCTTATCACTTCTATATATATGCCCTCCTTTTTTTAAGATATACACTTGATCTCAGGCTTTGGGCATATACAATGATGATTATAATTTTTTTCTGAGATACTACGTTTCATCTGAAGCTTTGGACATATGAAATGATTATTATAATTTTTTTTTTAAGATACTACACTGGACATATGCAATGATGATTATATTTTTTTTCTAAGATACTAGACTTGATCTGAGGCTTTGGGCATGTGCAATGATGATTACATTTCTAAGATACTACACTTGATCTGAGGCTTTGTAATCTTGAGTGGGCTCTTGTTCTAAGTGGGGTGTGGCACTGCAATTAGGCTATGACTGAGGAGATGATGCCTGCAATTAGGTTTTGGTTTGATAAATCTGAGCATATATTCTAGCCAATGTGTTTTCCATAGAAGAGGTTGTGGCGGCATTCCATGGTTGACAAGCCGAAGAGGAAGTGAAGCTCGGAGAAAATGCCAATCCTTCGGTTGCAAAGAAGCGAGGTGCAAAATGAAAAGAGTTTGTTATTTTAGTGTAGGGTGTTATTATATTGTTGCAGGATTTAGTGGTTGTAATATCTCTTTCCAAAATGATGTAATATTCATTGCAAACATTTTGTTGCAACATTGTAGAGCAAGCTGGTGGTAACCATACCACGGCTAGAAACTGGTAACCAGACCAGCTTGTATGCAGGGAACTACACGTCGTTCATGCATGCCCAGAATTTGAATGTGATGCAGATGCAAGCAACCAAATAGCGAGTTGCAGCTAGCCTGGTTGGCAAGAACCAGGCAACCAAACAAGGGCATGTTGCATACACACAACCTCGGCTAAAGCTCATGCGAGCCAGGCTAGGCGAAAGGCAACCAAACAAGCCCTAGCCCTATATGTCTATGGTATGGATGCTCCAGTGCTTGGAGTTTGGTTCCTTCTTGTTTGTAGTGGGAATTTGCTTCCGGGAACGGTTATATTCCCTTATCTAGGAGCAATCAATGCAAAGATCTTATAAAAAGCGGAAGCCGTGGTTCACAGTAGAGGATGATGATGACACCCCATCACCTGCAACCGCAAGCGCATAAAGGAAGTGTTGGGCTAGTGATAATGTACATACTACAGAGTGATCTATGTACTTAATATATAGAGAGTTTTTACTGCTCTTGGAATTAATATAAGCTCTCTACTCTGTTAGATCCAATGGTTACAAACTAAGAGGAACCAAGTTGTGGGTAGGAACCAGAAATTGTCATAGAACCGGAACTGATTTTTAATTGATTTTGAAGGGTACAATAGTCTTTTTAACTCTGACGAGGACCTGCTTCTACTAGAAACAAAACATCTTCTGAATCCAGGCCGGTTGTTCATGTAAATTTGATGTCCAATGAAGACCGTTTCTCATAAAAAAAAACCTTCTTTTGAATTGTCGCCACCGCCGTCGTGTGGTACATCATGTCGCCGCCGCCGGACTTCGACGATGTCGTCGTCGTGTTCACCACTAACTCCGCGCGACGTAGGCGATGCGGCAGCCCAACCTTCCTAGGCTTGGCAGTGTGGCCGCGGCAAGAGAACCACTATAGAACCGCGATGGGCATCGCCTTCCACATGCAGCGCACTAGCACCAATCCCTCCCTAATCTAAGTTCATCGCGATGGAGAACCGCGATGGGCCATCGTCTTCCGCTTCCGCATACAGCTGCACGAGCACTAATCCCTCCCTAATCTAAGTCTCTCTGCCTAATTTAAGCCAGCGGATTCCCGTGCAGCGTCCATGGCGCTCTCTTCCCTCCGGCCTCCGCTCAGCCCGAGCGATCCTGATGACGCGGCCAGGCAATTCGTGGATTTGGACGTGGATCTGAGAAACAGTATTACTAAAAAAACTGAGAAGTTGTATAGGCTAAATATACTAAACTACATTATGAGAATTGAGTGGAGGAACCGGCAAAAACAAAATGAACGGGCTCCAAGCACGGTAAAACTTCTATAATATATATAGTGAGTTTGCCCTGCGTCATCAGCCTGTGATGACACGGTGAGCATTTATCTGTGATTAAACTATTATAGATCATTAGACTGTGAAGTTGTGTTGTTGCAGTTCAATTCTAATCTCCACCTGTGATTATGACCCGTCTCACTGAAATCATGTGTGTAAATGTTGATCTGGTTTTTGGTTTCTCCTGCTTCCTTGAGAATAACCGTTTCATGTACAAAAAAAAATCTCCAAATTTCGTTGAATTTTATTAGTTCAAGAAGAAAAGGTCCCACCATAAAAAATAGACGTGTCATGGCTCAAATAATTGTTGGGAAAACAAGCATGGTAGAAGCATTCGCAGTGGACTCAAGTGCACCCGTGTGTAGAGATTACTTCCCCTTAACACGCCATACCTCTCTCGCTGGACAACAGAAACACCTCCTGGCGACGCGAGTGCATTGGGGGTCGTCGAGCAAGCAAAGCCGGTGGGAGGCCTTGGTGGGCGGAAGCGCACGCCGCAAGCGGTTCGTTCCCGTTTCTTGCCTTCTCTTCTTGATAAAACAAAAACGAAATCGAGGATTATTATTCCCTGAAATTTCCGATCAATTACCTGTTGCTATTGCATCTCCGTTTCGATCTCCATTTCGTTCTACGGATTCATTCGTTTCGTAGCTAGCTCACCGTGATTCTCCATTATCATCTTCCTGCAGCTTCTTCGAGCACCACCTGCTCGACGAAATGCCTGGCGACCCCGAGCCCATGGCAGAGACGTCCGGTGCGATGGTCGTGCCCGCCGCGCGCGTTCCTCGGGCGCGGGCGGAACCAGGGACCAAGATCAACGACCTCCCCCGCGACGTACTGCCCCGCATCCTCTCCTTCCTGGACGCGCGCGAGGCCGTGCAGACGTGCGTGCTGTCGAAGCCGTGGCGCAACCTCTGGCGCGAGGTGCCCCGCATCAACGCCTCGTGGCACGCGTTCGAGATCCAGAACGGCAGCTACGATGAGATCCAACACTCCAAGTCGCTGTTCAAGAAGTTCGTCAACCGTCTGCTCATGCTCCGTAACCCGGTTGCCTTGGACGAATTCCGCCTCTGGTACATCTACGATTCTGTCATCATCCCTGCTGACTCCGCAGAACCTAACCTATGGATCCGCCACGCTTTGCTCTGCGAGGCTCGGTCTGTCGAGATTTTCATCTCGGATGAACATGATAGATTGGACCTCAACCATGCAGTGTTTACTTCACAACACCTGACGAGACTGCTTTTGTGCAATGTTATTTTATCCGATGGTTTCTTTAGGCAACTCCAAACTGGGTGCAAGGCACTGGAATGTCTCATCTTACAGGACTGCCCCATTAATGACATTGAGATTGCCTCCCAGACACTCAAATTCTTGTCCATTGGGCGTCGTTGTTGCTTTAATCATAGGCTTTATGATCCGGCGCCATCTCTCTCTCTCCCAAACCTCATTCATCTTGGCTTCTTTGATCATTGTTATAATGGAGTTGATGCCAGAATACCTTTATTGAAGAACACGGAATCACTGCAGACAGCTTATATTGATCTGCTAGAGTACAATGGTCTACCGGTTGATGATATCCGTCAATTTCTCTTGGGCCTTTCTGGTGTCACAAAATTGGAGTTCTGTTTTGGTTCTGGACAAGAAGAGGTATGCTTCTTTGTTTGACATTGGTGGATCCATGCAAGTATTCATAAGTTGATGTCTGAGACCCACAAATAGTATTTTGTCGTTGTGCTGTAAGCCTGTAAGTGCAAATCTAACTGTATGATAGTTTATTCTAATAACAAGTCATGTGTATAGGATTTCCATAGTATAATTGTGATTTATATTGTCTGGGCGCATGTTCTAAGCATAGGGTTCTAAACTCTCTTGAAGCAACAAGCGTAGTATATTATAGAGTGTGTGGATGACCTTTGGGGTTTCTCTGGTCCACTATTCTGAAACTGTAGTCAACAGTTCTTCTTGAAAGTTTCGCAATGGTTTTAGCTTCCTGCTGTTTCTTCTTCTTTTTTCATGTTTGGCTGGACCAAGAAAGTTTTCTAGACTATGGCATGGATTCTGTATCATGTCCTAATCTTTTTGACCTCATGCAGCTGATGATGCGAAATGATTTGCAATGGTGCCCGAAATTCAACAATCTGAAGTTTCTGAGTCTCGGCAAATGGTATGTGGGTGCAAATTTCTATGGACTGATAGCCTTCCTTCAGAACTCACCTAATCTGGAGCATCTAACTCTGAGTCTCAGACGGAAACAGGTGTATTCTTCTCTCCACATGTATATTCTCCTCGCATGAAAGCTTTGTGTATGTGCCATGCAGGTTAAACTTGTATGTTTTTTGTTTTCTGTTTGTAGCGTGCTAAAGTACCTGGAGCACTTGGCTGGCATGGAAATAGACCGTTTACATGCAAGCATCTTAAGACTGTTGAGATAATTTGCTCGAAGGATGATCCTGCGGCCCACAGCCTCAGGGTGTTTTTGCTTGCGGGTGGCATATCCGATGGTCAGATTCATATCAAGCACTAGAATCAGCTCCGGTCATGTTTGTGTCAACGACTGGATCATTCTTCAGTTTACGCAAGGAGATATGCTTTTCTAGCTGAGTCAGATTCCGTAGAATGGTTTTCAGTTCGGGTGGATGAATGTATGCTCTGTCCAAATACGATATGTTAGAGGCGTTACTTACTGTGGATGCATCGTCAGAGGAACCGGATCGCTTTCTTTCTGTGAAAGTTTTCATAGATGTATCACCAATCACCATGCCTATGCCATAGTAGCAAATGTTTTGAAAACGTTTTTATTTGGTGAACTGATTTGTAGCTCCGATACGGTAAAGTGCATAGATATGCCATGCGTGCTCAGTGCCTGTATATGTCTATGGTATGGATGCTCGGGTGCCCGGAGTTTGGTTCCTTCTTGTTTGTTGTGGGAACTTGCTTCCGGGAACGGTTATATTCCCTGTTCCGGAGCAATCAATGCAAAGCTCTTCTAAGAGCAACTCCAACAGTTTTGCAAACAAGGTTGTCATTCTTGAAATCTGTCAAAAACATTAAAAAGAGATCTCCAACAATTTTACATTCCACTTGATATTTTTGCAAAACTTTACAAATTCTTCCCCTAAACTCCCAAATTTGCAAAGCCAAGTCGCACTTGGCATACGTCCCCTGTGGCGTGAAATTCCCTCCCCGCGGCGCCTGAAAGTTCATCCGCGACGCAAGGACCCTCCCCACGCGCGAACTCTTCCTGTTGCACTCTTTATTTCTGCCGAACAGCAATACAAGCCCATGAATGATGTTGTTGTACAGCCGACAACAAAAGGTGATCATTCATCTGCCAATCATTGAGTGCTGCAGCGAATCAGCTTGTCACTTGATCGTTTGATCCTGCCGAACAACATTCATTGAGTGTCGAACAACAATACTGTGATGGCCGTTGTCTCCATCTTTTAGCCGACAGATTCACTAATCACTAAGCAATCAGGTTTGTTGACGCATGAGGTGATTGGCGTGTGCACTGGCGGCGGCGGTGTTCAGCGCGCGAGCAAGATGCGCGAGGGAAAAAAGTCGCGAGGAGAGGCGACAAGACTCGGTTCAATTGCCAAACAGGAAGGCCCACAAATTTTTGTTTTGCCAAGTCCAGATTGCAAAACTCTTGAATTGGCCATATTTTTACCTTTTCATTCTATTTTCATACTTGGCAAACACCCACAAATGCCAACCCAAATATGCAAGACTGTTGGACAGTCGTGCAAAAAAAAAAAAAAAAAAAAACTTCATAAAAACATCATGCTACTGCTAACTTTGTTAAATATTTCATGTCCCCGTCGTTCCGAGAAACATCGCCGAGCATGGCCTGCTAACACGGTCTCCAACAAGGAGACCCAACCCGCCCCAAAAAAAAACCCGTCATGCATAGTGTTTTGGGTAGCAAAAACTATCATCTAACATAACACTCCAACTAGACCCATTTTGGGTAGGAGGTGAATGGGAACACAAATAAGCGTCTTCGCTCGAAGACGGCGCACATCACGGATGCCGTAGTGGTGGGCTCGTAGTAGGTGTCGGGCAGAGTGCGGCCAGCTCCACTCAATGAGTTCGTGGCGGGGCGGGTCTCCCCACATAGAGCGCGGTTGGCTGGGCGAGGTAGGCCCGCCGCTAGAGCGGCGACGGATTTGGGGCTGCCGCAGGAGGATGAGTAGAGGAGGTGGGGACGGGCTTGGTGATGTTGGAGGCCGCCGCCGCCACCTCCACGCAATGGCTACAAGGATGTCCTCCTCCTCCTTCACCGGTCCGACTTAAGGACGTTGCCGTCCTCACAGGCTCCCAACCCTCGGCGCCCCCCGCCGCGCTGGGGGAAAGAGCACGAGTGGGCAGGAGGGAAGTGGGTTGGCGCCATACTTGGGCCTCGAGGAGAGAGCACAAGCAGGTATGGAGGGAGGCTGCCGCCGGCGACAAATCTAGACTTGAGAAGGCCACGGGCCACGACCGGGCACAACGATAGGCCACAGCCAGGAGGGAGGGAGGCAACGCACCCGCACCCGCACCCGCAGAGGGAGAACGAGCTAGCACATGGGAGAAGGAAGGGGTGCCGCCAGAGCTCAGCAGGGTGGGAGGCAGGCGACACTCATTTGGGGCCTCTTTTTGTGGTTGCTGTTGGAGTTCGGCTATTTTGGGTGCACTCTTCTTTTGCTGTACGACCAAAAATGTGAAATAGGTATGGTGTTTGCATCTGCTCTGTTGGAGATAGTGTAAGTCATGTCGGCTATCCAAGGGTTTGCCGGCCAATGGCGTCAAGCCTAGGCCACCGTTGTGCGGCGCTAGGTGTGGGTAACAAGGTAAGACACGAAGACGCAAAATTATAAGATGGTTTAGCTTTTTACTGTAAATCTAAGTCTAAACATGTCGTATATCTAAGTGTATAGCAATAATTATGTATTTGCTTATAATTTGAAACACAGACAATACTTAGTAACGTCGAGCTACCAAAGATTTCAAATAGGCAACACATTCTCGATGTAATTTTTTAAGCGAGAAACATGGTTCAAATAAATAATTGTTGTGAAAAACAAGCATGGTAGAAGCGTTGGCAGTATTACCGTGACCTCTTTCTGCCCATCTACATCTACAGATGGACGGCAGAAGGTTTATTTCTACCGAGTGGAACTCACTAGCATTTGGGGTCCGGCAACCAAAGCAAAGTACACCGGTGGGGAGGTCTTCGTGGGCGGAAGGGCAAGCCGCACGGTTCGTTCTCGTTTCTTGCCTTCTCCTGAACAAAACAAAATCAATTGCTGCGATTTTTTCCGGAAATCTCCGCTCAATTACTTGTTGGTATTGGTAGCGTCATCTCCATTTCTATCCCCATGTCGTTCTACGGATTCATTCGTGCCTAGCTCACCGTAATCCTTCCCATTTTCGCCTTGCTGCAGCTTGTTCGAGCACCACCTGCTCGACGAAATGCATGGCGACCCCGAGGCCATGGCAGAGACGTCCGGTGCGATGGTCGTGGCCCCAGCGCGCGTTCCTCGGGCGCGGGCGAAACCACGGATCAAGGACCTCCCCGCGAAGTACTGCCCCGCATCCTCTCCTTCCTGGACGCGCGCGAGGCCGTGCAGACGTGCGTGCTGTCGAAGCTGTGGCGCAACCTCTGGCGCAACGCGCGCCGCATCAACGCCTCGTACCAAGCGTTCGAGATGGACAGCGGCTTACTCGACGACCACGGCAGGTCGCTGTTCAAGAAGTTCGTCAACCGTCTGCTGATGCTCCGTAACCCGGTTAGCTTGGACGAATTCCGCCTCTTCTGCTGCATCGAGGCGGAGAGGCTCCATGCTGACTCCGCAGAAGCTAATCTATGGATCCGCCACGCTTTGCTCTGCGAAGCTCGGTCTGTCGATTTTTTCGCCTGGGAGGAAAGATTGGTCATCGATCATGCAATGTTTACTTCACAACACCTGACGAGCCTGCTTTTATACAATGCTATTTTGTACAATGGTTTCTTTAGGCAACTCCAAACGGGGTGCAAGGCACTGGAATGTCTCATCTTACAGGAATGCCACATTTTTGACATTGAGATTGCCTCGCAGACACTCAAAATCTTGTCCATTGGGCGTCATTGTTGTTTTCACCCTAGGCCTTATGATGATCCACCACATCCGCCATCTCTCTGTCTTCCAAATCTCATCCATCTTGGCTTCTTTGGTCATTGTTCTAATGGAGGAATTGCCAGAATACCTTTAGTGAAGAACTTGGAATCACTGCAGACAGCTTATATTGATCTGCTTCGGTACAATGGTCTACCGGTTGATGATATCCGTCAATTTCTCTTGGGCCTTTCTGGTGTCACAAAATTGGAGTTCTGTTTTGGTTCTGGACAAGAAGAGGTATGCTTCTTTGTTTGACATTGGTGGATCCTAGCAAGTATTCATAAGTTGATGTCTAAGACCCACAAATAGTATTTTGTCGTTGTGCTGTAAGCTGTATGATAGTTTATTCTAATAACAACTCATGTCTATAGGATGTTGATTGTCTAAAGTACCACAATAGCATAATCTGATTTTGATGTGAATATTTTATAATGACTGTATTACATTTGCATAGTATTGTAGAGTTGATGTATCAGTTGTGATTTATATTGTCTGGGCGACATGGTCTAAGAATAGGGTTCTAGACTCTCTTGAAGCAATAAGCATAGTATATTATAGAGTCTGGATGACATTTAGGGTTTCTCTAGTCCACTATTCTGAAACTGTAGTCTACAGTTCTGCTGGAAAGTTTCGTAATTGTTGGGGAGGGTGCGAGCAAGTGAAGTCCCATTTCTGGTTCCATAACCCACTGCATCTCTCCTGTGGTAAGCCCTCGCCTCCTCTCCCGCAACCCCCCAGTTGCGAAGGTCAGGGGGGCAGGTGTGTTCCCCACAGCAATAGTTTTAGCTTCCTGCTGTTTCTTTTTTTTTTCATGTTTGGTTGGACCAAGAAAGTTTTGTAGACTATGGCCTGGATTCTGTGTCATGTCCTAATCTTTTTGACCTCATGCAGCTGATGATGGGAAAGGATTTGCAATGGTGCCCGAAATTTAACAATCTGAAGTTTCTGAGTCTCGGCAACTGGTATGTGGATGCAAATTTCTATGGACTGATAGCCTTCCTTCAAAACTCACCTAATCTGAAGCATCTAACTCTGAGTCTCAAACTGAAACAGGTGTATTCTTCTCTCCACATGTATATTCTCCTCGCATGAAAACTTTGTGTATGTGCCATGCAGTTTAAACTTGTATGTTTTTTTTCTGTTTGTAGCATGCTGAAGTACCTGTAGCAGTCTTGGGAAGGCCTGCAAATAGACCGTTTACATGCGAGGATCTTAAGACTGTTGAGATAATTTGCTTGAAGGATGATCCTGCGGTCCACAGCCTAAGGGAGTTTTTGCTTGCGGGTGGCATATCCGATGGTCAGATTCATATCAAGCACTAGAATCAGCTCGGGTCATGTTTGTGCCAACCACTGGATCGTTCTTTAGTTTAGGCTAGAAGATATGCTTTTCTAGCTGAGTCAGATTCCGTTGAATGGTTTTCAGTTCGGGTGGATGAATGCATGCTCTGTCCAAATACGATATGTTTGCGGCGTTACTTACTGTGGATGCATCGTCAGAGGAACCGGATCGCTTTCTTGCCTCAGGGAATTTTTGCTTGCGGGTGGCATAGATGGTCAGATTCATATCAAGCACTAGAATCAGCTCCGGTCATGTTTGTACCAACCACTGGATCATTCTTTAGTTTACGCAAGAAGATATGCTTTTCTAGCTGGGTCAGATTCCGTATAATGGTTTTCAGTTTGGGTGGATGGATGCATGCTCTGTCGAAATACGATCTTGTTAGCGGCGTTACTTACTGTGGATGCATTGTCACCGGAACTGGATCGCTTTCTTGCTGTGAAAGTTTTTATAGATGTATCACCAATCACCTTGCCTATGCCATTGCAGCAAATGTTTGGAAAACATTTTTATTTAGTGAACTGCTTTGTAGCTCCGGTACGGTAAACTGCATAGATATATGTCATGCGTGCACGGTGTTGTATGTCTATGGTATGGATGCTCCGATACCCGGCGCTTGGTTCCTTGTTGTTTGTTGTGGGAATTTGCTTCCGGGAACGGTTATATTCGTTGTTCCGGAGCAATCAATGCAAAGCTCTTCCAAAAGCGGGGAACAGTTGGTGCAAATGGATGCTAGATCGGTTGCTCCAGCGGCACCCTCTAGGTCGAGTCTCCGTGTGAACGAATTTCACGTTGAGGTTAAAGAAAAACTCCTCGTTGACCCCATGTGCCAAAGCACTAGTAGTAACGCCTTGTTGTTTGTTGCCGTTCCCGGAACGCGGATCCTATTGTTCCGCTTGGCATTAAAAAAATTCCTCTCACGGGGTCCGAACAGCAACGGATCCTAAGGTCCGCTTGGCATTAAAAAAAATTCCTCTCACTTGTAATGGGTCGTGGTACCGCAATCTGGCCCAAGCAACAAATCCCACGTTGACGTATTCCCAGCATTCCAAATGGGGAAGGACCTTTACTTTCTCCCGAGAATAGACAAATCATGATCGGTCAGGGCGGGGCCAGGGTTCAAGGGTTTTTCCCACACCTAGCTCAAAAACTTCATAAAATCCTCGTAGAAGTGTTAACTTAAATATTTTGCATCCCATTTAGCTTTAGCCCTCACCATTGAACATGGATTGGGAGTCCTACTTTTTACTCTACCTAGCCCTCCCATTGAAGTCTAGGGTTTGCCGCCCCATTATAATAATTAAATGAAAATATGCTTTGATTTCATTGAATTTTAGGGCCTCAACCGGTTGAGAGCGCGCTCCAGGTGTGGGTAGCAGGGGGTAAGATAGATAGGAGTAGCCAAACTATAAGATGGTTTAGCTTTTCATGGTACGTTACTTTTATTGTTATTATTACTTCTTTCTTTTTCATGTATTTTTCTAATCAGAAAAAAATAAAAAAATATGTCAATTATTTCGCGACAAAAGAATTATATTATATGATAGTATATTATATGATATATATTATATGATAGTTATGTATATCATTATATTACGAGCACTCTGGATTAAAAAAAGTATCCACGTTGTGAATAGCACAACTCAAAACCTAGCCTATTAGGTGCTTTGTAGTGCGGATGATTGCACTGGCAAACACTCGTCAACGAAAGACGGCCTGAGAACCGATGCCCAACGAACGACAACCAATATCCATGTAGGCGGAATTGAAGATCTTTTCCTTGTTTATGGTGTCTTTCTTGTTCTTCTTTTTGCCACCAAAGAGTAAGGAAGATTGATCTAAAAATTAATTTCACTAGTCCTTCGTTATGAGATCTAACCACAACAAAACGTAGAAGAGTATGGAGAAAATTATTCCATGATAGTTACAACACATATTGTATATCTGAGTGTATAGCAAGAACTACATGCAGAGAGAATTAAAACGTCTTGTGATTTGGAACCGAGGCAATACTAACGATGAGCAGAGATAATATTATCATGGACCTCAAATAGGCCGACACATTATTGATTAATTTTTTTAGCGAGAAACATGGTTCAAATAATTGTTGGGGGTTTAAAAGCATGACAGAAGCATTGGCAATGGACTGAATCCATCTTCTAAATGCACCCGTGTCACCGTGACCTGGAACTCGGTAGCATTTGGGGTCCGGCGAGCAAAGCAAACAGGAGGGAGGTCTTGGTGGTGGGCGGAAGCGCACGCCACAGGGTTCGTTCCCGTTTCTTGCCCTTTTCTTCTTAAAACAAGAACAAAATCGATCGCTGCGATTTTTCACGGAAATCTCCTCTCAGTTACTTGTTGCTATCGGTAGCGCCATCTCCATTTCTATCCCCATTTCGTTCTACGGATTCATTCGTGGCTAGCCCACCGTAATCCTCCGCTTTCGCCTTGCTGCAGCTTGTTCGAGCACCACCTGCTCGACGAAATGCCTGGCGACCCCGAGGCCATGGCAGAGACGTCCAGTGCGATGGTCGTGGCCTCAGCGCGCGTTCCTCGGGCGCGGGCGGGACCAGGGACCAAGATCAAGGACATCCCCCGCGAAGTACTGCTCCGCATCCTCTCCTTCCTGGACGCGCGCGAGGCCGTGCAGACGTGCGTGCTGTCGAAGCTGTGGCGCAACCTCTGGCGCAACGCGCCTCGCATCAACGCCTCGTGCTGCGCGTTCAAGATGTGCACCAGCGGCCACGGCAGATCTCTGTTCAAGAAGTTCGTCAACCGTCTGCTCATGCTCCGTAACCCGGTTAGCTTGGAAGAATTCCGTCTCGTCTACTGCATCTACGATGGGAGGCGTGCTGACTCCGCAGAAGCTAATCTATGGATCCGCCACGCTTTGCTGTGCGAAGCTCAGTTTGTCGAGTTTTTCTCCACTCTGGATAGATTGGACCTCAATCATGCAGTGTTTACTTCACAACACCTGACGAGCCTGCTTTTGGACTCAGTTGTTTTGTCCGATTGGTTTCTTTAGGCAACTCCAAACGGGGTGCAAGGCACTGGAATCTCTCATCTTACAGGAATGCTCCAGTCATGACATTGAGATTGCCTCCCAGACACTCAAATTCTTGTCCATTGGGCGTGATTCTTGGTTTCTTGCTAGGCCTTATGATCTGGCACAGCCGCCATCTCTCTCTCTTCCAAATCTCATTCATCTTGGCTTCTTTGATCATTTGCCTGATAGACATTATGCCATTATACCTTTAGTGAAGAACATGGAATCACTGCAGACAGCTTATATTGATCTAGTTCGGTACAATGGTCTACCGGTTGATGATATCCGTCAATTTCTCTTGGGCCTTTCTGGTGTCACAAAATTGGAGTTCTGCTTTGGTTCTGGACAAGAAGAGGTATGCTTCTTTGTTTGACATTGGTGGATCCATGCAAGTATTCATAAGTTGATGTCTGAGAACCACAAATAGTTTCACAATGGTTTTAGCTTCCTGCTGTTTCTTCTTCTTCTTTTTTTGTGTTTGGCTGGACCAAGAAAGTTTTCTAGACTATGGCATGGATTCTGTATCATGTCCTAATCTTTTTGACCTGATGCAGCTGATGATGGGAAATGATTTGCAATGGTGCCCGAAATTCAACAATCTGAAGTTTCTGAGTCTCGGCAACTGGTATGTGGATGCAAATTTCTATGGACTGATAGCCTTCCTTCAGAACTCACCAAATCTGGAGCATCTAACTCTGAGTCTCAGACGGAAACAGGTGTATTCTTCTCTCCACATGTATATTCTCCTCGCATGAAAACTTTGTGCATGTAAACTTGTATGTTTTTTTTTTTTTTTTTTTCTGTTTGTAGCATGCTGAAGTACCTGGAGCACTCATGGGAAGGCCTGGAAATAGACTGTTTACATGTGAGGATCTTAAGACTGTTGAGATAATTTGCTCGAAGAATGATCTGGCAGTCCACAGCCTCAAGGAATTTTTGCTTGCGTGTGGCATATCCAATGGTCAGATTCATATCAAGCACTAAAATCAGCTCCGGTCATGTTTGTGCGAACCACTGGATCGTTCGTTAGTTCATGCAAGAAGATATGATTTTCTAGCTGGGTCAGATTCCTTAGAATGGTTTTCAGTTCGGGTGGATGGATGCATGCTCTGTCGAAATACAATCATGTTAGCGACATTACTTACTATGGTTGCATCGTCAGAGGAACCGGATCACATTCTTGCTGTGAAAGTTTTTATAGATTTATGACCATGCCTATGCCATAGCAACAAATGTTTTGAAAACGTTTATATTGGTGAACTGCTTTGTATGTCTGGTGCCGTAAGTGTATGGATATGCATATCCAATACGTGTACGGGGATGTATGTCTATGGTATGGAAGCTCTTGGTGCTCGGTTCTTATCTACCGGAACGTCGACCATTACTATTGTTCTGAGACAATCGTTCTTTATTGTTTGAATATTGTTCTGGGAATAGTTACGTTCCCTGTTCTGGGACGAACATGCCTGCTAAGGCCCGGCGACCCACCGATGGCGTCGAGGGAGGGTTGCCGGCAGCAACAAGCACAGGCTGCTGGAGAGTTATGAGAGGCAGGAGGATAAGGCAGGGACCAGGGATGAAAGTAAGATGCTCTAAATGAAGAGTAGAGGTGCTAAAAGCAGAGTAATCATTGTGTCAGGTGTCAATGATCTAATAAGTGTTATTTATGCAGAATCAACTTTTGACTACAGTACAGTAAAACATCTCTATAGTTTCTATTGACTACAGTAGTGACCAGCAGTACCATCCCAGCATGGCATGAAGCCGCCAGAAGACTATTCCAACAATTTAGTTATCTCGATCCCTCAAAAAAAAAAAAACATTGCACGAGTATATATTTTGCAGGTTGCTGTGCAAATATCTGTTCCAGTTCCAAGCATCAGATTCTGGATCTTGTTCCCATTCTTGCACACAAGTATTCCTTTTTTCAGAGCAGCTTCCAGTTCTATTACATGGTGCCTAGTCAGCTGCCTTGTTATGTATGGTCTCCATTCCTGCTCCTGCAGGACAAAGACATTGGGTTTGGCAATGAAAAGCTCCAAAGTCCTTGTTTAATCACAGGAAAGTCCAGAGTACTTACTAATATTGTCATCAAGTCTATTCACAATTGTTCTCTTATGACTTTCTTTATTGACAGGAAGAACTCAGGATATAAGTGGAACAAGACTTCATCAACAAACAACTATGAAGTTTACAATTTGAAGTTACCATCATGCCCAAATGATGGGCATGGTAGTAGCTGATTACTGTAGTCATTAACTGATAATGAAGAAGGCCCTGCAGGAATGGTGTATAGTATCTGCGCGCAGTGTTATCTGTGTGAAGTCCAACAAAACAGAGGCAGATAAGAAAGAGAAGGGCCAGGAAACTGGCAAAACGAAAAAGGGAAGGATCAGATGGTGGCAGAGGCGTGTCAAAGAAGACGACGTTTTCCAAGTATCACATGAAATTGCATCTGTCAAATAGTTGTCAAAAGGTACTTTGTTATTGTTTAATCAACCACATAAATTTCTTGTCGAGATGAGGTTGCTTTGCTTGTACCTTTGTGTTTAAGTGATTGCGCAATCATGGTTGAAAGCATACTTGCTGACTTTTTTTATAGCTCATGTTGCTTGAATATTCCATTCCAATTAAGGAGAAAAATTCAAGATGGGTGCTGTCTGCATGCTGTCCATTGCAGCTGATCTGACTGTTCGGAATCTGGAAGTCCAACGAAAATCAAACGCGCGTGATGATAGCTCAGCTAGGCGCGGCTCATGTCCAACACAAGTGCTGCGCTGGGATTCCAAGAAGCATCTGTTACACCATTCGTGTAAATCTTTTTGTTTACCAACAACTGGATTTTAAACTGTACATGTCGTGAATCATTTCGATAGAGCACGATACCTGTTTTGAAGACAAAAGGATTTATGTAAGCGTAGTAGAAGCAAGTACTTCAAAGATAATCATTACACAAGCATAATCAGCTATCACTTTTGACTGCGGTCCTAGCGAATTGTGATACCTCAAGAAAAGGATGCAATCCTATGTACTGAGGAAAAGTATTATTAAAGTTTACGACTGAGGAAAATTATATGATTATTAAAATGTTTACGACTCCGAGTAGATATATTATATGATTAATCTAACAATGCAATATTTATCTTTTAATATCATATAAATGTTAGTGTTTCATAGGTTCGATTAAATTTAAAGCTTTGTTTTTACCTTCTCACCTTCTCAAAAGTATAAGAATTGTAGTAGTATTTTTTTAGAACAACTATGGACCTGGATAAGTTTAGAAGAAAATATGTTTATGCATCAACGTCAGCGAATAGCTAGCCGAATATACTCTACACGGTTAGCCGTAGGTTGGAGTACCACGCACGTCACTGTGAAGCCGCGCTCGGCGACCGAGTGCTTGTTGTGGCCTCTCACGCCCACGCGTGCGTGCGTGCTGCAGCTGCTCGCGAGCGACCTAGCTATATAACGCGCGCCTTGCCATTCCATTAGCCAACACGAAAGCCAATTCTCAGAAGCTACGGCAAATTTCCCGGCCGGATAAGTTTCCCGGCCGCAGATAGCAGATAGCCAGGCGCGCGTCGACGACCGGCGTCGCCCATGTCGGTGGGCAGCAAGTCGCTGCCGGCTCGGCGCGGCAACGAGGGACATGAGAACGGCGACGACGGCGCCGTGGCGAGGGAGGATGATGGCGACATGCTGGTCACGGGCAGCAGCGTCGGCGGCAGCAAGAGCAGGAGCCGGAAGCAGAAGTCGGCGCGGTTCGACCGCTGCTTCTCGGGGCTGGAGCTCAACATCGGGCCTGGCCCGTTGAAGGACGTGGACGCCGGGAGGCTCAAGGGCCAGATCAAGAAGTGGGCGAAGGCCGTCGTGGCCTTTGCGCGCCAGATCAGCTTCGTCGGCGCCGAGGACCACCGCCGTGCCCACCACGCCCGGCGCCGGCGACGACGACACGCCGCGATCGGCGCCGTTGCGGGCGTCCAGGTCATCCAGCCGCCTCGGTGCTCGTGGTGCCAAAGACGAAGGAGCCTCCGACGACGTGAGTGCTTGATGTATAAGAATTTCTTGGCCAGCGACCTGTACATATGAATCTACAGTACCATTAGTCTGGATTTATTCGTTCTTTTTTTTTTTTTTTTTTCTTCATCACAAACAAAAAAAAAATGTTTCGTTCTTGCCTAGGCACAGGCTACAAACTGCACGCTACTATATGTAGCATCAGGGTTTGATTTATTCATTCTTTTTTTTCCTTTTTAAAAACCAAAAAAAATGTTAGTCTTCTCCTAGATGAAGACTCGCCTCGAGGCTACTCACTGTAGAACAAGAGTTTGTTCCATCTTTTTCTTTCACTTTTCTTAGAGATTAATAATTTGATTCATTCTTGCCTAGATGTCAAGCTTTCCTGTTCCTTGTTGTTGATGAATGATGATGTCAAATTTATCGGTTTACTATTCATCCATTTGTGGCTTCTAGATATACACTGAATAGTATTTCTTCATGTTTTTCTATCTCTACCTAAGAGACCAGTCCTCGTACGCAATACAATAATATTGTTATCATCATGTTATACAATCTCGGACTTGGAAGAAGCAACTGTTTTTTTTATTATACCGATCCCAAGTTGATTGCTATGTAACTACATGAATATATAATGTTAGTTTCTTGTATTTAAGGTCTGTTTTTGGTACATCTTACAACAGTCCCCAAAGAGATGTAGGTTTTTTTTTTAGAAACACAAACATTTATTTTCAAAATAGTTTCACTGTTTCCTCCTCTCACAAAGACATGAGTTGAATGAATCTGAAAAAAAAACTTATACTAGTTTTCTCCCCCATTTCTCTCTCATTCTATATATGAAGTTGCTTGGTGAAGTTGTTTTACCAAATAGTTTTTTTTTTGCCAAAAGAAAGAAATGTTGCTCGTTAAACCGTTTTTTGAAAAACAATTTTATTAGTGAAGTGACCTAAAGGAACCCCTTTCTCGGCTTTGCATTACAAATTATATAGTCCACGAGCCGAGTTTGGTGCTAAAACAAAAAAATATAGCACTACTCCTTTCATTACAAATTATGTAGTGTTTTGACAAGGATTCCACTTTTATAGCCCAAAATGTCATAGATTTTACTATGCACTTAGATATGTCTAAAAATATAGCAATAAAATAATATCTAGAAAAGTCAATCGTCATGTCTTATAATCTTAGAATGGATGGACTAACTAACAAGATGGTCAAGGGTGAATAGTACATAAACTGTTTGATTTAAGGGCAAGGGTAAGGTGGTAATGGGCAATGAAAATTAGGCGAGATCTTCAAAACTCAGATTCAAAATATAAAATAATTTAAATGCCTTGACACCTTCAACACTATACTAGTCCCACTGAGTCCACCCTCGGATCGTTGGTGCACTTACCGTTGAGCCTTGGAAAAATTGCTGTGAGCCGTGTTGTTCTTGTTGTTGGTGTAAAAGCACATAAGCAAAAACTTCATGCCAACTTTGAAAATTGGGTTCTCAAAATTCTTGTTTTCTCATGTTGTGCCCAAAGAATACCCTCTTCATCAGAGAGGCTCTAGTTCTTCTTCATCATCAGACATCCTCATCCCATGAAGGTTCATTGTTGACCGAAGTTTTCCTCCCTCCTTCACCATTACCCCTTTTCGTCCCTCATCAATCACACCTTCATCAACATTGTACTAAAAAAATCATCATCTTCATCATCAAGGTTGGTTTTCAAATTCAACATCACTTGAATCCTCTCGTCCCCATAATATAATCACAAAAAAGAAAAAAAACAGACCTTACCAGGACTAATCAACGATTACAAGGTTGCATTAAATTGTGCAAAATATGTCCCATTGATTGCCATTTTGAAAGGGTCCACGTAAAGCACATTTCAATGACCTTAAATGCAACTTGCTTCATTAGTTGGGCTTCTTCATTAGATGCAATCAAACCTGCCACTTGACAAATTTTGTCCAGGCAACAAGAACCACTCTCGTGCTCCACCACCACGATCATAACCAAGCACCACAGCATATCTCTTCTATTGCATTAAAAGACCAATACTTCACTTTTGCGGCACTGTAAACATCCTCCTTGCCATCTTGGTATTTCTTTTCTGATCATCGGCTCAGCACAAATCCACCGCCATCAACTCGGCTAGCTTGCCGTCCCTAAATAATGAAAATCGTTGCTTTGGACTTGATTAGCTTAGGACTCTCCAACTCCTGGACGTCCAAATTCGTCGGTGCCGGCTTGTTCCGGCATCCATGCCGTTCTCTGTTTCCTGGACCGGCCAGGTGCCTCGTCGTCGGCGCCGGCTTGTTCCGGCTCCAGCTGGTCGTTGGACGCCGTAATGGGAAGGACGAGGCCGATGGACCATCAGGGTGACCACTCTCCACCATGACGGCGACCTTCCGCCCCATGCATCTCGTAGCGATTGGGCAGATTTCCGGAGACCGAATGAGGTCAAATGTGAGGAAGACGCGCAAGTGTCGCACGCCCCTATCCCTCCATCTCGTTTGGCATCCATGTAGGATGAGTTCTTCCACCCGGTGATGAATCGGTAGCTGGACCGTTGAGGGACGGATAGTTACTTTGAAAGTTGGGGGCCGGTCTTGGTCCAATAGTTTACCCCACCTCCGTGCATTTTACTTTTTTTTTTATTATACCGGGGATCCCAAGTTGATTGCTATGTAATACATGAATATATAATGTTAGTTTCTTGTATTTAAGGTTTGTTTTTCGCTACATCTTACAACAGATTTATGAGATGTATTTTTTTTACCAAACACTTATTTTCAAAATAGTTTCACAAGTGAAGCTGTTTTCTCCTCTCACAAAGACATGAGTTGGAATGAATCTGAAAAAAAACTTATACTAGTTTTCTCCCTCATTTCTCTCTTATTCTATATATGAAGTTGCTGGTGGAGTTGTTTTACCAAATAGTTTCTTTTTCCAAAAGAAAGAAAGTTGCTCGTTAAACCGTTTTTGAAAATTCAATTTTATTAGTGAAGCCGAGCCCCCGTCCTCCATGGCTTAAAGGAACCCTTTGCAGAATAAAAAAACAACACTACTCCTTTCATTACAAATTATGTAGTGTTTTGACTTTTATAGCTTCATAGATTTTACTATGCACTTAGATATGTCTAAAAATATAGCAATAATATCTAGAAAAGTCAAAATGTCTTATAATCTTTGAATGGATGGACTAACTAACAAGTAAACTGTTTCTACGGTGGTAATGGGCAGTGAAAATCGAGATCTTCAAGGTCCTTTCAACACCATACTAGTCTGCGTCCACCCCCGCTCGTCGCGGTTCACTACCGTTGGTGCTTGGCCCATGTAGCCGCACTTGCTGGCTCGGTCACATAAGCAAAAGAGAGACAAAACCCTTCTTGTTTTAAGGAAGAGGCTCGTCCGTGGACATCCTTAGTATGAAGAAATATACCCCGAAGTAAGATTACCACTCTATTCGTCATCATCATCCGACCAAAACACATAATAAGTCATCAGATACGGTTGGTTTTCAATTCGCACACTTGACCTCTCGTATAATATAATCACAAAAGGAAAAAAAACAGACCTACCATATAAACAACGATTACATATCAAATTGCGTCTATATGTATACCCGATTTGAAATTCTATTTTTTTTGAAGCTCGACGTCGCTAGCTTTTTCAATGGCTTCGTTTCCTATAGAGGTACTGTAGCTCCTCTCCTGCTTTTCAAATTTCCGGTTCTACTCGTCGTCCTCTCATGCTCCACCACCACGACCACGACGACTACAGCACTCCCTTAGCTTAAGCAGCCCTTTCGCGGCACTGTAAACATCCTCCCTGGAGATCTTGGTATTTCTTTTTCTGATCATCGGCTCAGCACGCTCACCGCCATCATCAGCTAGCTTGCCGTCCTCTGCGATCGTTGCTTTGGACTTGATTAGCTTAGGACACGTAAGGATCGTCTCCGTCTCCTGGACGTCGGGTTCGTCGGTGCCGGCTTGTTCCGGCTCCATGCCGTTCTCTGTTTCCTGGACCGGCAGTGCCTCGTCGTCGGCGCCGGCTTGTTCCGGCTCCAGCTGGTGGTTGGCGCCGTAATGTAGCAGGACGAGGCCGATGGAGCCATCAGGGTGACCACTCTCCACCATGACGGGGACCTTCTTTTTTCCATTCATCTCGTAGCGATTGGGCAGTTTCCGAGACCGGAACCTCCACAGCTCGACGCGCATGGCCACGCCCAGATCGTTATCCTCGACATACGTCTTCCACCCGGTGATGAATCGGTAGCTGGAGTTCGAGTCGAGGTACTTGCACGTGAGGTTGTAGCTCCGGCCGTCACGGTCGAGCGCGGTGACGAGCAGCCCGCCGGTCTTGTCGGTCTTGTCCAAGACGAACCCCATCTCCGTGTCGGTGAAGACGGCCGTGACCGGGGACTCCGACAGCGACCCGCCGCGCTTGCACGAGAAGAGCAGGCGCGCCTGGTTAGGGTGCACGTCGCTCATCTCCAGAGACTTTCCGATCACGAACGACGGCTCGGTTGCGCCGAGCTCCTCGAGGCGCTCGCGCAGCGCGTCGGTGATGCCCGGGATGATCTCAGCGAAAGGGACCGCATGCCGCCGTGCAGCAGGCTCCTCCCGCGACGACGTGTTGGCGGCGGCATTCTTCTTCTTCTTCGCCGCCGCGGCGGACCTGATCGCGTGTGCACTCCGGCCGGCATCCATAGAAAGATACGGATTGGCCACCGCACCGCACGCCCAACTGATTTTATAGTAGTTTTGAAACTGGGTTTTGGTGGGTCAACCGTAGAGTTTGTGTAGGTTACTATTGGAAGGAAGGACGACAGAGGATGTCCTGTTCGAAGAGAGCACGTCGTAATGGGCCAAGTTTTCTCCACCTCGGCGGAGGCCCAGGCCCAGGCCCAGCTAAAGCGGCAAACCCTGGCCCCACAGTGGCGGAGACCTCGAGCAGCAGCAGCAGAAGCAAAGCAACCACCGCCTCCCTCCGGGGTGGCGTGGCGGTCGCGGTCGTGGCGTTGCTGGCCTGGCCTGGACGGCTGGACCGGGCTGGCAGGCAAAGGTAGGTTCAGACGCGACGGAGGCGTGCCCCACTCGACAACCCATCCCTATTCCTTTCCTTTCTCTTTCTCTACGCCGTCCCGTCCCGTGCCCTCCCTCCCTTTCCTCCCTCCTCTCCGCTACTTGTTCTCGTGTCCCCAATTCCTTCCCCACCTCCTCTCTCTCCTCGGTCGCCGCCTCGATCCCCCAGAGAGTAGGAGCCCGCCGCCTCGTCCCTCCCGGCCTCGTCCGTCGCCATGAATCCCGAGTAGTAAGTTCCCCTTCCCTCCTCCCCTTCTCCAATCGCGCCGCCGCTTCCGATTCGGTCGGTGGCGGGCGGGATCGTCGGTCGAATCTAGAGCGTGGTCGGTAAGGTAGGGGAACCCGCCGATCTCTCCGCCGGCCGGCCGATTCGGCCCCGATCGTGGGTTTTTAGAGGGTCTCCCCTTGCTGCTTTGCTTGGTAGTACTAGTTGGCTTCAAGTCTTAGCTTTGTCGGTCGGTCCCCATGCCAGAAATAGCAGATTGTTGGATGCGCCGTCCCCCGGTAGCCTAGGAACGACCTAGATTCATTCGTGGCTGGCAGCATGTGCCGATGTGCGCTCTGTCTGTCGGTTGCGTAGGCAGGCGTTTGGACCCACTGCTATTTTGGTTTATTACTCTTTGCTTTTGTCGTGGATGTGTGTGTGTGTTCACCAAGTTCGTTCGTTGTATGTATGGTGTAGTCTTGGCTTGTGGACAGGAAGGAGCCGAGATGATGTCGTCATGAGATATAGATGCGCTTTGGGTTATGATTTCTAACGACATGCTTGCTCTTGTTATTGTGCAGTGACTACCTCTTCAAGCTGCTCCTCATCGGCGACTCGGGTGTCGGCAAGTCTTGCCTGCTGCTGAGGTTTGCGGTGAGGATTCTTATCATCTCACCACCACATATGAGGAACACAGGGTCTTCTGTTTTAACTTGAATGCATTATTTTCACTTGGAGGAAAATGTCTTGTCCGTATGCCTAGGTAGTGTCTTTTGTTTAGTTTTGATGGTGCATCTCATACCAGGGTAGATGAAATGCTGTTCTGTAAGGCATGCTGTTAGAGTGGTGTCTCATGTCAAACCACTCTTGACATTATATAGCCGCCATGGTTACCATAATTTGTTGTGACCGCCCCTTCATACATTTGGCATTCCGGTTCCTGGCTGATTAGTTTACTTATATGCAAAGGTTGCTTTGGTCCAGTTATCAAATAAAACCTGTCTAGGGTAGCTTTCTGATCAACTTTGGAAATAATAGTCATGTTTCAAATTTCTTATCTCAATTACATTATTTAGTTGAATCTAACTTTGAAGTATAAAGCATGCTCAACCCCGCAGGTGCTAATAGATTTTTGGTTGAGAATCTTATACATACTCTCAAATCCCAATTATTTCCGCTCATGAAATGGAACCATAAGAGCATTCCAATACAGTACCACCATTTATTTTCTCTTGGCCATCTTCCCTCCTAATAAGTACTTGTTATGCTCATCCGTTTTATTTTCTTATCATTTACTTGCAGGATGATTCATATCTGGAGAGCTATATCAGTACTATTGGAGTTGATTTTGTAAGTTGGTTTCTCGATGAGATAAAACAAAGCTCATTCCCTCTGTAGTGTGCCATTACTTGCATGCCTTGCTAGTTATTACTCATGTATGGCTTTTTTTCCTCCCTATCTGCTAGAAAATCCGCACCGTCGAGCAAGATGGGAAGACAATAAAGCTGCAGATTGTAAGTAATCAGCAGTGAAGGTTACATTTCATACCAGTTAGACGCTTTGACACTGATGTTTCTGCACATTCTTCTGATTTAGTGGGATACTGCTGGCCAAGAGCGCTTTAGGACCATCACAAGCAGCTACTACCGTGGAGCTCATGGCATTATTGTGAGCTTTTTCTTTTTGTATCTGTTATTTTCTCATCTTGGTAATCTGGGTCTAATTTAAACTTGTATTTCCATAGGTCGTGTATGATGTAACCGACCAGGAGAGCTTTAACAATGTCAAGCAGTGGCTGAATGAAATTGACAGGTATGCCAGTGAAAATGTGAACAAGCTTTTGGTGGGGAACAAGTGTGACCTGGCTGAGAGCAGAGTTGTTTCTTATGAGGCTGGCAAGGTAATATTTCTCTGCATTAAATACCTTTACTGGACATGCTGCTTTCAACCTGGATGATTGTTAATTGGCTGCATGTTGCTTGTCATCACAGGCCCTTGCTGATGAGATCGGAATACCGTTCCTTGAGACTAGTGCCAAGGATGCAACAAATGTAGAGAAAGCATTCATGACCATGGCAGGGGAGATAAAGAACAGGTAACAGCATCCTTTGTGTTGTAGACTTTTTCTGGAAGCATTTTCTCATTGCTTTTGAAGTCATCTAGTATGTGGAACATAATGATTTGAAGTGAATAATAAGCTATGAATCCCATGATCACTATTGTTGCTATTGTTCAGCTGCAAATGGGAGCAACCGAGCAACTAATAGATCTTCATTCTCCTTTTTGTTGAATAGGATGGCAAGTCAACCAGCTGCGAGCGGTGCTAGTAGGCCTGCAACTGTGCAAATGCGGGGTCAGCCTGTTTCTCAGCAAAGCAGCTGCTGCTCTTGATCGTCTATCTAGATCACAGCAGTGTGATTGTGCAGCAAGCAAAACTTAAATTGGTTGCTCTATCCCTGTACATTAAGCCTATTACTATCCAAAAAACAACTCTGTTATCTGTCGGATATTGGAAGTCTGTCTGACTGCAACGCTTAAGCAGATGATGTGGCCTGTTTAACTGCCTGTTCTTATTCTGTGTTCATGCGATGTTGGATCTAATTGTGTTCCATTTTAGCAGTAACGAGTAATGCTGTGAAGTGCTGGAGTTAGGAGGGTATTATTTTGAATGATGGCAGTTGTTAATCTACATGCCACTACCTATTTACCCATCGCACCTGTTACCATTTCCCCAAAATTTTCTACTGTTGATTTTATTAGATATACTGGAAAATAAATTGGTACAAGGGATGCGCCATGCTGGTGAAAGCTGTCAGCTGTACTCGTTAAACCATGCTGGTGAATGCTGTCAGCTGTACTCGATACACCATGCTGGTTATTGTTCTCGGATGTACTGTACTCAGGTTAGAATCCGACTGTTTTGTACCTACTGGTTATCCTATCAGGTACTACATTTTAAATTATGAGTCATTTCAAAAAAAAAAAAAAAAAGTCAGCATCTTAAGTGTAACCAAAATTATTAGAAAGAATGACAAAAATTTGTGATATCAAATAGGCATACCATGAAACACACACATTTTGAAATAGAAATGCAATTCCATTACTCAATCATCGCACGCTCGATGGCAACAATATTCAAAATACAATCTGGAAGATTAACCATGGCACGGTAGCAACAATATTCAAAATACAATCTGGAAGATTAGCCATGGCAGGGTCGTCATCCACCGAACAAGAGCAGCTAGATCATGTGCCACTCGATTACATGAACGAGGCTTATAAACTCCACACAATTTAGGTTTGCAAGCCCTTTTATCTCCGGCCATGGTTAGATTCCTACTCTCAGACTCCACTGCTTGCTAAACTTGTACAGAATCAGTTTCCAAATGAAGTCTGGTCTGGATATGCCCAAATCAATTGCTACTTGCAGCCCTTGTAGACATGCCACCACTTCTGCTTGGAAAGGGTCCAAAATGTGAGAAAGACGACCCCTACCAGCTAAGATCATATCACCCTCTTCATCCCGGATTATAAACCCTGTCTCCCTGCGAAAGGATGCATCGCAGTTGATCTTCAAGAGACTGTCGGTCTTTGGCACTTCTGGACAGGTCTGGACATCTGTACAAGTATGTAACATTCTACCAGCTTGACAATAACGTAGTCAGGTCTTCCTTTGCCTTCTTCTCTAATTTTATTTCGCTCTGACCACCATGTCCACATCCCGACCGCTGTGGCAGCTTTGGCAGCCCCAGGATATACGGCACAACTTCTCTTGCCGATTCAACATTAGCTAGGTGTTCACAATATGATGCTAGCGCTGCCCAAATTGAGGTCACCCTGCTACATTTAAAAAATAGATGGCCACCATCTTCTCCCTTCTCATTACAGACCACACATCGATTATCAATATCCATTCCTCTGAACTCTAAGTTAGACCTGAGTGGATGACTATTGTGAGCAACTCTCCATAAAATGTGTTTGATTTTATTTGGACAATCCATTCCAAATTTGTTTCCATAAATCTTCTCCACCAGTAGTCGAGCCTGACTGAGAAACCCTTCAAGATGCAATTGCTTAGTGAGAAGGATTCTTAATAAAGAATCTAACGTAGTTTGCATCATCAATGTTATTATATTATCATATAAATTTGGTCAAAGAGATACTTTGACTCCCCCAAAATTTTTAGAATGACTTATAATAAATTTGGAATAGTTAGAGTAGTAAACAAGATACACAACTTTTACTACATCTACTTGATACACTACTTTTGCTCGTTAGTAAAATTAGACAAAACGTCTTATAATTAGAACGGGGGGAGTATAATTGAACTGGGTTGTGTATATAAGTTACTGGCTTTGCATACGACTGACTATACTAGTGACTGCATAACCGATAACGAGTGAACCTATCATGACCAAGTTACATACGAGATACAAACAGCTTGTCTTACTGTCTCGTTGCATCTCCAGTAGCAGTAAGTACAGTACTGGTTGAGGAAAAGAACACCAACATAAGAACAAGCAATTCCCGATATACTATGTATCAGAGGCCTTGTCTGGTGCAAAGATAAACTATTCAGAGCCAGAAAAAATCGCCCTCATGTCTTCCCGGAAACTAAAGCATTACTTCCAAGCTCACAAAATTCAAGTCATATCATCTCAGCCACTGGAATCTTTGTTCTGAAACAGTGAAGCAGTCGGCAGAATAGGAAGTGGGCCTTTGAATTGAACGAGTTTGTAATAGACTTCGAACACAGATCAGGAATCAAGTCTCAGGCGATAGCGGATTTCATCACGGACTGGACACCCACAGCGCATGACATAAATTTGAAATTTGAAGAACCACTCTGGACAGTGCATTGCGACGGAGCTTGGTGCGACAAAGGTGCCAGAATCTAGGCCATTTTAACTCCGCCAAACGGAACACCCTTAAGATATGCAGCAAGATTGAAGTTCCCGTCCACTAACAACATAGCCAAATACGAGGCCGTGCTGTTAGCTCTTCGGAAACTAGGCGTGCGAAGATGTGTCATTCTCTCCAATTCAATGGTCATAAAGGGCCAGGTTGAAAAAGAATACACTGCTAGAGAGCCGGTACTAGCAAGATACTTGTCAGCAGTAAGAAAGATGGAGAAATATTTCTCCAGATTCACAGTAAGGCATATTCCAAGAGGAGACAACAGAGAAGCAGATGAACTTGCAAAGGCAGCAGCATTGGAAATCCCAACACCACCAGATGTATTCTATCAAGAATTAACAATAAGAGCTATATATCAGGGAAGAAGAAGAAGCCCCAAGAGCAATCCATGCGATCACGAGCCAAGATTGGAGCGCTCCCATCTTCGCCTTCATACAGGGAACTTATGAACCCAATAGCAAACATGAACAACAAAGAATGGCCTCTCGGACGAAACACTACTCCATTATTTGGGGAAATCTGTACAAAGATGGCATCGTCGCACCAAAGCTCAAATGCAGGAAATTGCTTGGAGAAATTCACGCATTTACATGTGGCGCTCACAGAGGACCGCATGAAATAGCACACAGAGCCATGAGGCAGGGATTCTATTGGCCTACATCCGCCGAAGATGCAAAGCAATTAGTGAAAACATGCGAAAATTGCAAAATGTTCGCAAAGAAGCAGAACGCTCCGGCGAATCCAACAAAGTCCATCATACCAACATGGTCGTTGCAAAGATGGGGAGTCGACATCGTCGGACCATTACCCACGGCACCAGGAAATGTAAAATTCACGGCAGTGGCTCTAGAATACTTCACAAAATGGATAGGGGCAAAATCTCTAGCGAAGATAACCTCGGGATCTCTCATCGCTTTTGTCTGGTAGCAAATCGTATGCCGATTCAGGGTTCCAGCCTACATCATCGTTGATAATGGAAAGCAATTCGACTCCACTGAATTCAGAAACTTTTGCGGTGAACTGAGCATCAAGCTAACTTTTGCATCAGTGAATCACCCCCAAAGCAACAGAGCCATCGAAAAGCCAACGGCCTAATTTTCTCCGCAGTATCAAAATCACTCTGGAACGCGAAGAAGGGTCACTGGCCCTCTGAGATGGTCACCGCAGTATGGGGTCATAACATCTCGCTCTCAAGAACTATAGGTTTCACTCCTCCCGATTGCTCTACTGAGAAGAGGTTGCGACACGAAGAGTTGAAACTAGGATCATTTTGCACCAAAATAGCGGCGACCACCAACATTCAGAGGTGCGTCGAAGCCGAAACAGCAGAACTCAAAAAGCTCAGCGCGTCATCATCGCGGCCTCCGTCATTGCGGGCTCCGTCTTCGCCTCCGGCGTCGCCGCCGCCTCGAGCAGGCCGTGGGCCGGCCCACCAAGCGGTGGTCGGCGCGTTGGCGTTAGCCGACCAGACCTGGTCGGCGAAGATTTCCTGGGTGTGGCGGTAGATCTACCGAGGAAGGGGAGGATGGGCCCTGGGTGGACTGGAGGAGTGGGTGGGTTTGGTTTGGACAGTTACGCTGCGGGCGCAATTCATTCCGATACCCATTAAAAAAATGATGCTACCGTTTGGACCAAAGATGCGCACGGTGGAAGGTGCCTGCAGACCGCAAGACTAACAGACGCACCGTTGGAATTAAGTCTTTACCAATAAAAAAGTATGCATTTGAAAACTTTAGATCTCTTTGATTAGTACAGCTTTGGGTTAGGTCATTTTACCATCCATAGTAATGTGAAAAATTCAGAAAAAAAAAATTCAAATTCATACTAAAGACCAAAATATATATAAAAACAATATTACGTCTCATATTTCAAGAAGTCAAACAATACCAACTTTTTGAGAAAATATATACCAAAAATACTAAAAAAAAAAAATGTTTTTTGGTCCCAGACTTTTTATTAGATGAAGGATAGAAACTATCTTGCTTCATCTACTCGTTATGTCATTGGTAGAATCGCATGGCCAAATTAATACAACAAGAAAAAAATAAAGAGGAATGATGAAAAAATTACATCCCAACAAGGGGCTATACATAGAATACTAGTACATATGGTACACCATACATTCGCATAAACGACAACAACATGCCAAACATATAAATAATTAAAATGACAAACAATACAAATATATAAACACACATAGATTACATAGCAACATCTATCAACTCCTCTAGAATACGATCACCAACGTCAAGACAAAGCCGCTAAAGAAACGTTTGTCCGACCTTTAAAAAGTATTGAAAACGTTGGACACCGACCACCATTGAAGACATGGATGCTTCTTCCAAGGCAACAACACAAAAACTTCGGTGCGGATATAAGCCCCGCCAACCAAATCCGAGCTATTACGCCATCTAAAGCCACCTCTTACGGCTTGAGCTGAATACCGAACATGGTGACCACACGGGAGATCCGCCCGAAACTTGGCGAACAAGAACTTCGACGACGCGCTGTGCCACCCATCCGCCAAGGGGAGAAACCAGGCTAGGTTTTCACCCGCTTATTGCACACCCACAAGCGCGGCGAGAGACAAAGCGACCAACCAAGTATTCGTTGGCGGCGCCTTCAACAAGGTGTGTGGCACAGATAGTTCCACCACCGTCGGCCCGACGAAACACGCCAGGCAAGGTATTCACCCAAACCGCCGCCACCACCGTCAACGCTGTGCCCGGCCAACAAGGAAGGCCGCCCTCACCGGAAGGACACTTTAGCATCGCTCGGAAGGCGGGCCCCCGGCGCCAACGTATATCATGACCGGGCCTAGGGGCGGATCTCGACTTCGCCGCCATCGCCGCCGCCAGACGAACGGCACGCCAGCCGGCGTCGACGAACCACCACCACACGGAACAGGGAACTGTCGGCAGAGGGACATCCCAACCCGGGCCGAGGACGCCCGATCCGGTCTCGCATGACTCGATCGGACCCGGGCCGCCACAAGGACAGCACGACGCCGGGGGGGGACGCCCACCGCCGCCGACCGCTGCGGCTTGCCCAGGCCTCCGGCCGCGCCGTCGCGATCGTGGGTCTAGCGACGCCGCCAATTCCCACGCGGATCGACGAGTTGCCCCATCCGGCCGCGACGACTGCGCCGCCACACCACCGCCGGAAGAGAGGGCCTCGCCGCCGCCATCCGCCGGCCGCGCTGCCTCCCGGTGGCCCGCTCTCCGACGGCGCGGCGCAGAGAAAGGATTGAGGGGTGAGGGAAGGCGGCGGCGGCGAGATCCGCCCGTGTCGCCCGCGTGGGGAGCGGCGCGGGGTTGTCCTCTCACAGGTACATCCCTCATTTTTTTGTCCCAGCTAAGCATCATTAGATTATTTTTTATAGTAAACCTATTTAGAGTTACAAGCATAAATACTATTTTCTTTAAAACTAATCCGACCAACCGTTCTGAGAGGCTTTTTCCTCCGTTCAATATATAATGACGGAGGCCAACTTTGGTTGGTTAATCCGATCGGTTCATCGATGGTCAGCAAGTATGATGGTTCTAATGATGATCCTGCACGTATTTCGTGTGTATCTCACAGGTGGATTTAAAAAACCCCGTGAATTAACTTGGGTCACATGCGTGGTTTTGGCTGTATTGACTGCATCTTTTGGTGTAACAAAGTTGTAGATCTCGTTGAGCATTAACTTTCATATATGAAGTATTTGTGACAGTCGTAGTATGTGATTACGACTATGCCAGAAAATGCTATCAAGGACACTTCTTAACAGCTATCAGTGAACGTTTCACTGTCTTTTCGTCACTGATAATGGTTCATTGATAATAAGCTATCAGTGCCACTTATTAAGAACACACGTCACTAATAAGCGAAAATGAGTCACTAATAAGCCCTCAGCAGTGGCTCACCTAGCACCGAAAACGTGTCACTCATGATACCATATCAGTGACTGATCCAGCCAAAACGCGTCACTGATAGCAATTTACGGGAAAAAAAGATCTACCATGATCCTATAAGGGCCTGTTTGGTACCCTGATACAGCAGCTTTGGCTGCGGATTTATCTCACGTTATTACACACATGTTTCATCCATTTGAGCCATCAAATCATGTACAACATTTACATACAACTTATGATACGAAATAAGTATTTGCACAAGGAGCCAGATCTAAATGAGTATCTGTACATGAGCTAACTGCTCTCTTTTTTGTTGATACAAAACAGCCAGATCTCAGATTCACATGGTCCCCAAGTGGTCATGGGCTTACCATTAGTATATTGTGCAACCACTAATGCACAAGTGACAATAGAACAAAACTTGAACACAATTTGCATGCTGAAGGCTATAGGATAACCTGTAACATAAGAATGTATATCATAGTCAGTAAAATCAACAACTTATTTAGAAGTGACCATGTGCTTAGCTATCTGTTTTCAGCTAACTGATACAGTGACCAATCATGTGCCTAAATCGTACTCAAAAAGTCAGAACAGCTAACATAAGGGACCAAGTGACAGTCTCAGCAATTTTAACTAATGAGCAAAACATTCTTCTAAATTCAATAATGATGAATACTCAAAAAGTCAGAACAACTAACATTAGGGACCACATGCTTTGTTACTTTAAAATTCTGATACTAGAATCATAAATATATGAAGTTGAACAGCAGCACAATGTACTCCAATGAACAGAAATTTGAACTCTGGAATGAACAAACTTTTTCTGACAGAAACGCGTCTGGCCATTGACTTGTCAGATTGACCCGCGTCGTAGCTAACTCCACCACGGCCGGGACGCGTCCAAGCGCGTTCTGCTCCATTCCATCAGTTAGCACGTACAGTAACTAAAATGAAATGAAATGCGCGTTCGGCTCCATCCCATCTTCTTTATATATAGACCCACACTTCATTCGTTCTGCAGCTCTGCTTCTTCCGGCTCCAGGTCACAGGTCAGCCTTCTTGATGTCCTCGCTGTTCTTCACATGAATTTTGCAAAACCTTGTGCTTGTTCTCGCTTGCCATCGCAGCGCACTGTTATCTTTGATTCAATGCATCTATAGTAATAGAATTTGTATGCTCCTGCACATTTGAAAGCGTGTTCCATTAGACCTGCATTCTGCTCTGAACAAAAGTTAGTAATGAATCATTTGTCATCTAATTCGAGGGAGGGAAACAAATCTGAAAGCCCTACAGCAACTGTCCTGACGCCTGATAGATGCAGAGTTTCAGCATAACCTGGATCACTCTGAATCTTTCAGGGATACAATCATTCCTGGTTGATTTGGGGATGGCCAGATGCATACATCCCAACTTTTTAAACCTTTCAAACTAGTAGCAAATAAAATGCTAGTTTAGATTAACTCCAGTTGAGGGTATGCCAAATAAAGCTTAGGATATAGTAGTTGAAATCTGAACCAAATACTATATACAGCACTGCAACATAGCATCACACATCCAAACACTAGGTTACTTTCAAATGTTTTTTTAAGAAATTCTTTCTTGCATAAGTTGTTTATAAGTACTGTGTCATATTCCCATCAATTAGATGTTCTAACCATCCATATCTTGTGCTTTGTCTTTCTGTCGCTCAGATCACAAATTTCTAAAGCATCAGAGATGACTACTAACACCACGTCTAGTCTTCTAAGCACATTGCCCAAGAACATACCAGCAAGCTTTCTGAAGCAAATCACAAAAGATTTCTCCCCTGAGCGAGAACTTGGTAAAGGTGCATTTGGAACAGTCTACAAGGTATGATTATATTATGCCTGAATTCTTTTAACTGTCATCTCAACATGACTGAACACATGTCAGCATGCCAATATACATGATACTTGAAATAGGGAATTACGGAGAATGGGGAAATGATTGCTGTGAAGAAACTTGGGGAAAACTCTCCTGTGCCGAATGACAAAACATTTAATAATGAGGTCTGTAATCTTATGGCTGCCCAACATGAAAATATAGTGAAGTTGGTGGGCTACTGCCATCAGTCACAGAAGAAGGTGGTGCAACACAACGGAAGATATATCATTGTAGATATTGCTGAAGTTTTCCTCTGCTATGAATATCTATCTAAGGGAAGCCTTGAGAAGTATCTATTTGGTATGTATATGTACTACACTATTGTACTACAATATTGGACAGCATTGGCCACTATTTAGTTCCTCAATCAATGTTTACATCCTATTGAGTTTAAAGTAGCTACTTCAAGATCAATGAGTTATTAAATTCATATTATATAACCAAAAAAAATCAAAATGTGTTATTAGTACAATAAGATTTTTTTTCTTGTAAAGATTACTTACATATCTCTGTGTTCTACTTCTTCAGCTGAATCTAATAGAATCCACTGGGACACACGGTTTAGAATAGTTCAAGGAATCTGCAATGGTTTACATTTCCTACATAAAAAGAAATGGATCAGCCTGTCGTTCACATGGATCTCAAGCCTGAAAATATTTTGTTGGGTGATAATATGGTCCCCAAAATTGCTGATTTTGGACTTTCAAGACTCTTCGGTCAAGAGCAAACCCGAATGAACACTCAAAATGTTGTGGGATCAGTGTAAGTGAAAAATGTGAAATGACTATTTTCCATTATTACTAGTCCAGATTTTAAAATTCACACTAAATAAGTTCTAATGAAATCTGTTCAGCGGATATATGGCTCCGGAATATCTATATAGAGGTGAAATCTCTACCCAGTCAGACATATATAGTTTGGGTCTACTAATCATTCAGATAAGCACTGGAGAAAAGAATATCCCTAATTCTGAAGACAAGTGTGGACGAAAATTTATTGAGAAAGTAAGATCATGTTATTTGGTATTTTCATGATTTTTTTAATATACTAAATTAGATTTGGTTTGCATTGTACGACATAACAAGAGGAACATCGAAACCTGTAGGTACAAAAAAGTTGGACAGATGGCCAGATATCATCCAAGTACACATCATTTGATCCAGATCGCCTCCAGCAAATCAAAATGTGTGTTGAAATTGGGTTACAATGTGTAGAACATGAACGCAAGATGAGACCTTCCATAGCGTATATTGTTGAAAAGCTCAATGCAATGCAGGAATGAGGTATGAAGTATGAACACTGGAACAATGAATCCCTTTGATCAGTTTCTTGCAGAAATGCTACCCAATTTTGACAAACCTAAGGCCAAAATGGTTTGCAGTTATGCTCAAGCCTTGTTATTCTGAATAGAACTTGCTGATCAATTTACTTGTAATAGTTGGAAACTCAGGGGATGCTTTGGCCTAAGGACATTATAACTTTCAGGTCCAACTATACATGATACAAAGAGACCATAGTTTGCATTATCAATTGTTTAAGTAATCTAAGTTCCATGTATATTTTAGAAAGGAATGGGGTTTTCCTTTCATTTGTTTAAGTAATCTAAGTTCCATGCATCAGCTACTCCTATTTTTCTTGCCTTGTACTTATAATTTGGATTATGTTATGTTTTCTGTTCCAAAAAGGCAACACATACAACATCACATGGTTCATGCTACATTCTGCCAATGCTAACATATCCTATGGAAATTTTTAGGCCTCCCAGTCACAGCGAGTTTCAAACATATTGGCCTCCAGAGGATAACAGATCAATATCCAAGATGGATAAACCATGTTTATTATTCATAGACAGTCCAAATTTCCTTTTGAAATAAGATTCTTTCTTTTATCATCTATCGTAATAATTATTTAGATGAGTTTTAAAAGGGGCTTATGCCTAGCTGCACAAGCATGGCATTCTGCTACTAAGAACCTAATGCTAATATATCCTATATAGTTTTCTGACTTATCTCTATTTTATATTCAGACACCACAAGGCAAGTAGCAATAGACTACTTGACAGCTTGCATTAGAGAATAAATGATACATTAAGGCATATCAAAACAGTAACAGTCACTGTCTAAACCTGTAAAACTAAATTCTAAGATTGTTTTAGTCGGATTTTACACGAAACAGTATCAGTCGTTGTCTAAGGCATATCAGAACAAGGCTAAAGAGTTATATGTACCCAAATAGCTGGGTAACTAGCAAGTCTATATTGTTGTGTCAGAATGGGAGATGTACCAGAATACAACATTTCTAGTGAGAGCATCTTATTTAACTATTTTAAGTATCATGAATACTATGCTTAAAAGTCAAAACAAGTATGATGGTTTGAGGTGACTAGCGACCAGTAGTTAACAGTACAGGAAACATACAAAGTTCAACAAATATAAGTTATTTGATTTTACAAGGTTGAAAGAAAGAATTACCTTTGGCATTATTGGTATGTCAGCGCCCTAATATTTCTGCCACCATGCTATTTTTGCACCTAATGTTTCTGCCGCCATGCTGTTTTGCACCCACCTATATGATTCCCAAAAACAATGTAAAGAATGAAACTAAATACAGAAGTTGCCATGTACATATATACCCTTTAAAAAACACATGGCCTTAAACTTAACTTGGGACTTGCTCCAGTACCAGAGACCTCCTTTCCATGTACAAATTAAATTGAATATTTAACCAAAAACCTACATACGATCGTTATTTGAATTGGCAGATGATCAACATTTCAATTGGGCCTGACACTTTGCTTGGATAACCATCACATATTACCATTAATAAATGTGTCCAGGCACTAAAACAGCTCTCATTTCTTGAGTGTATCGAATTATTAAACACCAAGAATTTTAAGTAGGTCACAAGGAGTAGCACTAAGTTGCTAAACTCCCCTAGGCAAGCAAATGTATTCGTATGTAAGCCTACTGTCAATGATTATGAAAAATAGCACATTCACTACTATTATCACTAGGATATCTCTACTGTCAATGAATATGAAAATAAGATAGTGCAGCAAAAGTTATGTGGACCAACCTGCAAGAAGTGAAAACAGAGACTTAACAGCACAAACCAATTGCATAGCAGGGTCTGAAATTACAGCATCTGAAATTACAGAACCGGAGGTGGGAAACTGATATCCAAACCAGTTGTACCATTACTGAAAAACAATGAAATGATCCAGGGTCAGGATGTGAGAACTTTAAGGAGCACTTCAGCAGCAGGGTGCAGAACTTGCTACCTGTGTGCTAGATGGAAAGATGCCAATAGATAAGATTGGACCAACCACAGACAATCAGAGTAGTGCAGCCAAGCACTGCACATGCTCTGGCTATACAAACAAGTTCAATATAAGTTGAGGAAGGAAATCAAAACTCAAATCTTGAGAATAATCAGGTCTCAAAGAATCATGCCACCATAAGCATTAAGCATTTGAACAAATAATACTAAGAGTTACTAAAGAGTTCAGATGTTGTATCATAAGGATTGCATTCATGCCACCAGGATTGCACTTCTAAACACTAAGCATCATGAGTCCATGTTGAATCATGAGTCCTGAAACCATGGTTTTCATATGCCACCAGGATTGCACTTCTAAACACTAACCAAAGAAATATGAATTACTCATGATCTAGTGTCATCATCCTGAAACCATGGTTTTCATATGCCAATACTTGCTTTTCTCAAAAAAAAATGCCAACACTTGCTATCAGGCAAAAGCTATTTTTGAGAGGCCTGAAATACATATTTGTGTCTTACTGACTCTATTGAGCAGTACCCAATACACAGGAAGCTCAGTCTGAACTGTGACAATGACAGAACTATTTTTCAGAGGTAGGCTACGCACAATGTGTACATACAAAATTCTGGATAAGATTGAACTGTAGTATTTACTATTTATAAACGTTATATATGTGCCAAAAAAAAAAAACACTATATACAAGCCAATTACATACAGATTATTAGGTACATTATATACAAACTCTGGTGCAAACAGCTATCATAAGCACTCCAAAGACGCAAGTCCAATCGATTCTGCCTCATCTTTTGCCACTGCTATATATGATAGGTAATGCAGCAAATGCGATGGGGCTGTGACTGCTATAATCAATCAGCATAGAATTCAAGTTACACATAGTTAATTGGAGACTCCAACGCATTACATGCTGAACACTTTTAGATTACAAAACATACCCAGTCCATGTAAGGTTGTAGTTCCCATGAACATGGTACTGGAAGCCTATGCATATATTATATACTACCATTACAAGCTGATGGAATATGCATTCCTATACCTACAATGGTTGGCATCTGATGCTCATAGCGACATTCAGGCCATCAATTTTCCCATAAAAAGGGAACAATCTACTATAAAGAAAATGAATCTGCATCATTAGGATTCAGGCTGCCTTAGCAAACAATCTAGCCTCTGCATTTTTTTTTTTTGAAGTGTCACTGGGGGAGGCCTTCCCACCTGAATTTCATTTCCTTGGCCCCAAAACGGCCTCATAAAAGCGTTCATTTACAAAACCCAAGTCACAACTGACAAGGATGCACCATTACTGTACAGGGTGAGCCATGGCTCAAACTTATCTAAGCCTAGCCATCTCAAAGATTTCACACCATTTTTCAGCTATCGGTTTCTTCTTCTTTTTAAATCTTGCCCGACAAAGTTCTGCTGTTGCCCTGCACGCCCGCAGGGTTTGATCCAGACTGTGACATTCACTTTAGAAGATTGCCACGTTCCTAGCTTTCCATAACTGTCAACACGACAGCACGATGAAGGCCGATGATTCCTCTGTGGGAACCCCAGCCTGAGGGATTGCCAAGTGCAGGCTTCTCATGTCAATGCCGATGAGGTGAGGCATGTTCAGTTTTTCCCAGAAGAGCTTGCCCAGAGCACAGCCACTAATAATGTGTTCCAGAGTCTCATCCTCTAAGTTGCACGGAGCTGGAAACAACGTGCCTCTTGAGCAGAACCGAGCGGCATTGAATCCTCCTCTGGAGCAGCAGCCACATGAACATCTGCACTCTTGGGGGAGCTGAGTTTCTCCAGATGAAAACTGATCTGTCATCCACTTGCTGACCCTGAGCCTTCAACATACAGTAGATAGCTCCACTGTCCAGACCATTTCTCTGGTTGAGGAAAGGCGACGCACGGTGGTCCGCTCGTCGGTGAGCGCCGTGCCCTGGATCCGATGTTGAACTTGCGTCAGTTCTTGTTGTGCCGGTGCGAAAGCCTGGGAACGAGGGAATGTTGAAGCCCAGCTGCCAAGATCTCACTGACAGAGGCCTCCTTTCTGTTGCAATGACTGAACAAAGCTGGGAAAGAGTCTGCAAGGGCCTCATCGCCAAGCCACACATCCATCCAAAAGGAGCAACTCTTCCCATTTCCGAGAACCACTGATGTGATCGCTTGATAAAGGGGTAGTAGGCTGCGGAGCACCTCCCAGTGGTCACCATGGACGTCCCCCCGCAGGGAGGCGATGGAGGCCCGCCCCTGCACCCACTGTGCCCACGCCAAAGATTGCGTACAGTGTAGTCTATGAACAGGCTTTAGCAGTAAGCAAATGTTGTGGGTGCCCAGGTCTTTGATTCCAAGTCCCCCGAAGTCCCTCGGCATGCAGACAGAAAGCCAAGCGACCAGACAGCTCGTTGGAGAGGACTTGCCCGTTGAGTCCCCTAACCAAAGGAAGGCTCTTCTCTTCTTGTCCATAGACTGAATCACAGAAGGTGGAAGTTGGAGTGAACTCATGAGGTAGACCAATTGACAGTCCAGAACTTAGTTCACCAGGACAGCTCTGCCCATCGGGTTAAGTAGTTGCGCTTGCCATGATCCGAGGTATCGATCAGTCTTTTGGATGTAGGGAGTGTAAGCCGACAGAGGTAGCTTACGGAAAGACAGAGGCAAACCCAAGTATGGCTGTGGGAAGCCTTCTTTCCTGCATCCGATGACCTGCACACAAGAATTAACCTGCTGCTCGTCCATGTGAATCGGCACCAGCGTGCTTTTTGTCATAATTAATATTGAGTCCAGAGAAAGCAGCAAACTGATCTAACACTTGAGGCAGGATGCATCAGCGGTGTCACCACGCAGGACAATCAGAGTATCGTCCGCGTATTGGAGAGCTGCGCAAGGCAGCCCCTCCTCTGTTGGGTGCCGGATACTTTCACTTGCTTTGATCATGCATTGCAGGGTTTCTGCCACCAGAAGGAAGAGGTAGGGGGAGACGGGGTTCCCCTGACAAAGTCCCCTTTTGCAGGTGATCTTTAGGGCCCTGGGCATCCATTCACCAGGACAGCCGATTTTTAGGGCGTAAGAATTTCCCTCATCCAATCAATCCACAGCTCACTGAAGCACCTTGCCCTTAATACCGCAAAGAAGCCCTGCCAACTAACTGTATCGAACGCCTTGGCAAAGTCCAGCTTCAGAACCAGCACCAGCTTCTTTCTCTTGTGACAAACTTGAACTAGCTTGGCTGCATAGACGAAAGTGTCTGAGATTGACCGTCCCCTGATGAATCCAGTTTGGTAAATGTGTGGTCAGGATCTTGAACAGAATCTTCAGGCTGCAATTCTGTAGGCACATCAGCCTGAAGGAATCCACATCGACAGCACCTGGTTTCTTTGGCAGTAGCACCATGTGCGACCGGGTTGATTGGGTCAAGCTGCGCATCACCGCGGTGGAAAGCAGCCAGAAAACACATGACCTGCTTCTTGACTGATGGCCAGGCCGCCTTGTAGAACGTATATGCTTGAGCATCTGTCTTACTTCCACTTGTAGTCACTGAAGACTTGCTCAACCGGGTCATTCATCCATGTTGAAACATAAACAGCATTATCACATTCATACATATGTTGACAGATCGGTCCAAGTAAATAGTCCAACAAAATGCATCCTTCTCAAGTGAAATAATTTCTAGAAAAGGTTTGCACTTCTAACAATGTTCAGATGCTTAGTGTTGATTCAACATGGATTCATGATCTTGTGTAATCAACATTGACACTCACATTTAATTTCACAGCTAAAATATGGGTCATGTGACATGAATTATGCTGTAAATCAAGAAATGATCAAACACAGTGAAACTATCACGCAATGCACCCGATCAACAACTGTACTAACAAAATGAACTGAAAGGCACCATACACTAGCAGAATTGTAAACAGAACAATCCAAACTATAATATAACACTGAAAGAAAATGCAGGGACACAACATCAAAATGCTCTCAGATAGCAACGAGAGGATTAACATACACCAGGAAGATCTTAAACAAGCAAGTCAATCATCCACAAGAGAATTGTGGATTCATTGTTCTATAAAACATAGATTGTGCACGTGTAAAACACTATATTATATATGGAACCTAAAATCTAGATTTTTTGTGTGAAAAACTTAGTGTTTCAGGTACTTTCTGCATACTTAAGCAAGACGACATTAAGATGCTGAATATAATCAAAGATACGGCCAGGAAGGGAGGGCATGTACCTTGAACAAGTAGAGCAGCAACACCTGCAAGGATAAGCAACTAAAACTGATACATGAAGAATATGGGTTAGAGAACGTACCTGGGGAGGCCAGCAAGAAAACACGACGGAGCAAACCTAGCACAGGTCCATCTCCGGAGGGGGAGGTGGGAGCAGCACCGCCGGTGCCAGCTGCTGCGGCTGCGGATCGTAGAAGATGTCCACGCACAGGACCACCACCATGAAGGCGGCTAAAGAGAGGTACAGCGAGATCCAGATTCGGGCCTCCTCGGGGACCAAGTTGAAGAACCAGATCGAGAGGGGTGTGACGAGGCAGGTCGCGATGTCGAGCCCGATCATAGTCCTGCCCCAGGCGAGGAACACGCGGTCCATGGCGTCGAGAAGAGGCAGCCTCGTCTTCTTCACCGCCGCCAAGGGTCGGGCCGGAGGAGGAGGCACCGAAACAGGATCCAAAGGCGGCGACGGCTCGAGGGGAGCGAACGGGCGAGGACGGCGGATAAGCTGCGGCATCGCTGGATCGGTTCGAGGAACCGGGGGCCGCCGGCCGAGTCGAGGTCGCGAAGGGCGTGCGCGCCGCGCGTGGTGGTCGGGAGACGCGGAGATCGAGATCGGGATTGCGGGAAATCAAGAACTCTTGGGATGGATTGCTCAGGAAGGCGTGGGGGACGGCTGCACGCGATTGGGTTTTATGCCCGGGAAAATGCGGCGCCAACCTGGAAGGAAGAACAGGAGTCGGAATCGGCCTCCCGCCACCGCTCGGCACAGAGGTTTTAGTTTAGCCGAGGGTCCCTTTTTTATTATACCGTCACTACCCTTTGGTCCTTTTTATTACTTATTAGTATTAATAACAAAATAAATAAATTAGGTTTTTTATCACCGTATTTACCCTTTGAGCCTTGTGTGAGAAAAAAAAAAAGATTCTGCATTAAGCTTTCGATATATTGATTGATTCCTAGCTGGTAAGAGTTATTATGACAGCATCATACAATGGTCAAGTATATATTTTTACAATTTTTAAACAAGGCATAAATTAAAATGACCTTTTAGACTTACGAGTATACTAGGTAATTAATTCCGTGCATTGCTACTAAAACTAAAAAGTTGATCCTATTTTTAGGTTGTTTTTTAATCAAACATACCAGTATTCTTGAGTAAGGAAAAACGTATAAATACACGACTGAATACAGATACTCTGTTTTAGAATACGTAAGACATTTGTCCCACCGACTCCTACCCATCTTACACAACTCAAGAAATTAAGAAATTACAATCAAGTCCCTAAACCCATTGCTTGTCGAAGACACCAGAAATCCTCGCCGGCGGGGATCACTGACGTCGGCCATCACCATTCAATCTTAGATCCGGGGGGCTCCATCGCACAAACGCTTTGAAGAGAGCCGCGGAAGACACTCGTCGTCAACAACGAGATGAAATCATCGTTAATCGCATGTCGACCGGGGCCGCGGCGGCGACGCGCGGCGAAGCACCCGCATATCTGGATCAAGACTCTTTGTCGATGACAAGCGGATCAAGACTCAAAGATTTGTCGATTGACAAGATCCGCCTAATCCGTGCTCCAACTTGGTCTTTGAATCCGATCCAAGCCCATCGCCAACACCAAAATGGTAGACAATGATGTGAAGACAAAAAGAGAGATTCCTCCATAGTTGGAGCCTTTGGTACTACTAATTAACGTTGTTATAGCTTACTTTCATTGGAATTCAACCAAAAAAAGTGAACATTGTAAATGCAAAATGAAGTTGACTATAACATGCCGTAATAACAAGTGCTCTGAAATTAAATTCGGTTCCATTAAAGTGGAAGTAACTAAATTAATTCGTAGTTGTAAGCTTTTGAATCCCTTACACGTAACATAGAAGTTACGTGGACATTGGACCTTAGATCCCCTGCGCGTTCCAAAACTGCAAGGCAATTCGTTCACCATTTCGCTATGGCCACGCGGGAACTCATGCCCGTATATATATATATATATATATATATACAAGTCTACAACAAACTTTTTCTGACAGAAACGCGTCTGGCCATTGACTTGTCGGATTGACCCGCGTCGTGCTAACTCCACCACGGCCGGGACGCGTTCGGCTCCATCCCATCTTCTTTATATATATATATATATATATAGACCCACACTTCATTGTCTCTCCCAGTCGTTCTGCAGCTCTGCTTCTTCCGGCTCCAGGTCACAGGTCAGCCTTCTTGATGTCCTCGCTGTTCTTCACATGAATCTTGCAAAACCTTGTGCTTGTTCTCGCTTGCCATCGTAGCGCACTGTTATCTTTAATTCAGTGCATCTGTAGTAATAGAATTTGTATGCTCCTGCACATTTGAAAGCGTGTTCCATTAGACCTGCATTCTGCTTTGAACAAAAGTTAGTAATGAATCATTTGTCATATCTAATTCGAGGGAGGGAAACAAATCTGAAAGCCCTACAGCAACTGTCCTGACGCCTGATAGATGCAGAGTTTCAGCATAACCTGGATCACTCTGAATCTTTCAGGGATACAATCATTCCTTCCTGGTTGATTTGGGGATGGCCAGATGCATAGATCCCAACTTTTAAACCTTTCAAACTAGTAGCAAATAAAATGCTAGTTTAGATTAATTCCAGTTGAGGGTATGCCAAATAAAGCTTAGGATGTAGTAGTTGAAATCTGAACCAAATACTATATACAGCACTGCAACAAAGCATCACACATCCAAACACTAGGTTACTTTCAAATGTTTTTTTAAGCTTATTCTTTCTTGCATAAGTTGTTTATAAGTACTGTGTCATATTCCCATCAATTAGATGTTCTAACCATCCATATCTTGTGCTTTGTCTTTCTGTCTCTCAGATCACAAATTTCTAAAGCATCAGAGATGACTAACACCACGTCTAGTCTTCTAAGCACATTGCCCAAGAACATACCAGCAAGCTTTCTGAAGCAAATCACAAAAGATTTCTCCCCTGAGCGAGAACTTGGTAAAGGTGCATTTGGAACAGTCTACAAGGTACGATTATATTATGCCTGAATTCTTTTAACTGTCATCTCAACATGACTGAACACATGTCAGCATGCCAATATACATGATACTTGACATAGGGAATTACGGAGAATGGGGAAATGATTGCTGTGAAGAAACTTGGGGAAAACTCTCCTGTGCCGAATGACAAAACATTTAGTAATGAGGTCTGTAATCTTATGGCTGCCCAACATGAAAATATAGTGAAGTTGGTGGGCTACTGCCATGAGTCACAGAAGAAGGTGGTGCAACACAACGGAAGATATATCATTGTAGATGTTGCTGAAGTTTTCCTCTGCTATGAATATCTACCTAAGGGAAGCCTTGAGAAGTATCTATTTGGTATGTATATGTACTACAATATTGGACAGCATTGGCCACTATTTAGTTCCTCAATCAATGTTTACATCCTATTGAGTTTAAAGTAGCTACTTCAAGATCAATGAGTTATTAAATTCATATTATATAACCAAAAAAATCAAAATGTGTTATTAGTACAATAAGATTTTTTTTTTCTTGTAAAGATTACTTACATATCTCTGTGTTCTACTTCTTCAGCTGAATCTAATAGAATCGACTGGGACACACGGTTTAGAATAGTTCAAGGAATCTGCAATGGTTTACATTTCCTACATAAAGAAATGGATCAGCCTGTCGTTCACATGGATCTCAAGCCTGAAAATATTTTGTTGGGTGATAATATGGTCCCCAAAATTGCTGATTTTGGACTTTCAAGACTCTTCGGTCAAGAGCAAACCCGAATGAACACTCAAAATGTTGTGGGATCAGTGTAAGTGAAAAATGTGAAATGACTATTTTCCATTATTACTAGTCTAGATTTTAAAATTCACACTAAATAAGTTTTAATGAAATCTGTTCAGCGGATATATGGCTCGGAATATCTATATAGAGGTGAAATCTCTACCCATTCAGACATATATAGTTTGGGTCTACTAATCATTCAGATAAGCACCGGAGAAAAGAATATCCCTAATTCTGAAGACAAGTGTGGACGAAAATTTATTGAGAAAGTAAGATCATGTTATTTGGTATTTTCATGATTTTTTTAATATACTAAATTAGATTTAGTTTGCATTATATGATATAACAAGAGGAACATCGAAAACTGTAGGTACAAAAAGTTGGACAGATGGCCAGATATCATCCAAGTACACATCATTTGATCCAGATCGCCTCCAGCAAATCAAAATGTGTGTTGAAATTGGGTTACAATGTGTAGAACATGAGCGCAAGATGAGACCTTCCATAGCGTATATTGTTGAAAAGCTCAATGCAATGCAGGAATGAGGTATGAAGTATGAACACTGTAACAATGGATCCCTTTGATCAGTTTCTTGCAGAAATTCTACCCAATTTTGACAAACCTAAGGCCAAAATGGTTTGCAGTTATGCTCAAGCCTCGTTATTCTGAATAGAACTTGCTGATCAATTTACTTGTAATAGTTGGAAACTTAGGGGATGCTTTGGCCTAAGGACATTATAACTTTCAGGTCCAACTATACATGATACAAAGAGACCATAGTTTGCATTATCAATTGTTTAAGTAATCTAAGTTCCAAGTATATTTTAGAAACGAATGGGGTTTTCCTTAAGTTCCATGCATCAGCTACTCCTATTTTTCTTGCCTTGTACTTATAATTTGGATTATGTTTTCTTTTCCAAAAAGCCAACACATACAACATCACATATGGTTCATGCTACATTCTGCCAATGCTAACATATCCTATGGAAATTTTTAGGCCTCTCAGTCCCAGCGAGTTTCAAACATATTGGCCTCCAGAGGATGACAGATCAATATCCAAGATGGATAAAGCATGTTTATTATTCATAGACAGTCCAAATTTCCTTTTGGAATAAGATTCTTTCTTTTATCATCTCATTGTGAAAACTATCACATTGTATTCCTTCCATAAACACCAGAACTGCTGCTCCAAATATATTGTTATTGTAGTCATTATGTAAAGAAGTATTTAAATTAAGGAATGGTACCCAACAATTCCTTTAAAATTCCTACTGAATGGACTACTCCAAATTAATTTTGGAAGAATCCAAATAGACCTAACGGTTTTCTTCATATATGTGTGCTGTGCTATCCATATTTTTCATGTGTTGCCTCGAAATTACTATTCATATTTACACGTGATCTACACCTTATAGAGAACCAAGTAATCTGGTGTAGTTAGCAAAGTTGATGGTTCATACTTGAGATTATTCTTCTATAAACAGAAATCGATGCTTCAGATTTCCAACTTACTATATAGTTTTTTTTTTTTTTGAACCATAAATACAGCAGGGGAAGCCCTTTATCTGTATGCATTACTAGGTTTGAACACATCTGTTTACCTAGATTATAACACATGCACATGCTATACCATGGATAAGTATATGGAAAAGCTTAAGATTCTTAGTATGATATCTACCAAGAACCTCTGTAAAATTAAAACACCACAATTGTAATTTTAATTTTGTGGCCATCTCAAGTCATCAGGATCAAAATATAAGATTAGTCATGAGACATGCGTAGATGGTTAGTTCCAGTGTATAACCAAAATAATTTAAATCAGAATTTAACAAACAAGAGAAACAATACACGTTTTTATGCCAAGTTTTTCCCCCAAAAAACATATCCTACCAATGACTTTCATCTCAAACGAACTAAAATAGAGGACCTGAGTATAATAAGTTAATAACAAGGAGGTAAAAAAATGCCCAGCATTAAACAATCAGATAATCAATCGATGAAATGAGCTTTGGTACCTGCATTCTTCATGGCATGGCGATTGGTGAATCGCAATTCGCAATCCGTTTCCAGACCTGGAGCAGGATACATATGAGGACTACGAAGCCAAGATACCCGGGTACCCGGCGTGGTAGCCAAGGCCGTGGGTGGTCCCTGCCGGCGTGCTCAGGAATTGGGGGCTGTCGGGTCGACGCAGTAGGAAAAATTCCATTTCAGTAGCCATCCAATCCCACCAGGAACACATACATGATTCTAGAGAAAACAATTAACGAATCACCTACCTGGCAATGCGCTGCTGCTGTGTTGCAAAGAGCAGATAACTCCGGCAATGGGCAATGGCTGCTCCTCCCCGACCAAACACTCTGGGACCTGGTGCAGGTTGGAATGGCGCCTGACGAAGAGACGGTAGCCGTCTGGCGTCTACTGCTCCCCTTTGCAATAAAAAAACACAATTCTCATCCTCCCTAGTCAAACAATTCTAGGTGAATTAAATTGATATAAAATATATATTTTTATAAATTCAAATAATATTTTTGGAATAATTTAAAATATATTTAATAATAAATCTATTTGAATAAATAAATATTGATATTACTTTTTTTTAGAGGTAAATAAATTTAAAAAATTGTATTTTTCCTCATCTAAAATTATCACCATAAAACGTTTCTTTAGAGACAGCTAGAATGGTTTTTCACATACAGCGGCTGCACTCACCTCTACGGAGATATCTATGTATATCTATAATCTCTATAATAAATCAAACGATTTCTAGATGTTAGTTCTAACCCACCGGCTCTATAAGCCCGATCTTCTATAAAGTATAAACCGGCTGAAATCCAGCTAGCTCTATAAGTCAACTAGTATAGTGCCCATGCTAACGCTTCGGGTTCGTTTTTAGGGAAAGCACATGAAAACAAACAATAATATTTTCTTCATTTTTCCCAAAAACAATTACATTGCAACTCAATAATTAACCAAATAACCAAATATAAAGTTTGAAATATATATTATCAATTAACCAAATATACAAAGCATACAAAAAATAGCAAGGAGAATAACCCCAAGAGGAACTCACCAAGCAACTCCACCCCTATCTTATTTGTACATGTGCCTAATACAAGTCCATGTGAATCGCTAGAAACATGTGAAGTGTATGGCTAACCCAATAACGAAAAGTTTCGTATTGTAATGAATATTTGATTGGTTGACCTTTAAAATATGCCAAGCCAAATATTTTTTTGCATGCTATGATTTTAGCTATTGTTTGGTTTGTTATTGAAACTTGATAACCTCCCATATTTGGCTTGCCAAATTTATGGCAAATCTTTTTATATTTCTTTGGCTTGCTAAATTTACGTCTACACACCATCCAGGCATCCACTACGAGCAAAGCCGGCCTGGATGGCTTCTTTCCCCAGAACAAAAGCTTAGCGCAGCAAAACATGAAATGATGATCACCAGATGTCGTTACCGTTCACAAATGAGGACGACAGAAATTCACTCTGGCTCTGTAGGTATTTTGGCTTGAGTTGGACGGTCAACGCGCTTCCGAATGTACCTGAGTTTACTGGTTCTGCTGATTACAAATAAGAATGCTTCGGCCATGAGGAGTCCTTTTAACAGCAAGGGAACAGCAGTATCAGTTCCCCAGCCAGAATTCCATCCTGGGATAATAGGTTGCACAATGATTGAAGCAAATCCCTGATCACCTTTACCATCCCTGGAATGGTATGAATGGAATTATTAAATGGCCATATCAAAAGTGGATTCAAGTTTTACAGGATGAGGGCAATGCAGATAAGCAAGGCATCTGAACCACATATACATGTGTCCTTGCCGTCCTTGCCCTTAAATAGCTTTTTTTTTTTTCCACACACAAAAAAAGAGCAATCAGAGATTCCAAGAGCACCAAGTCTGCCCTTTTCGTCATGCACTAGTTGCTTAACAACTAGCTTGCCAGACCAATAAAAAGCAAATAATATTGGCATAATCAGTATAGGCCTACTTACATTTAATGACAAGAAAAAATAATGAGAAATGATGTCTACCTGAACAAATTCCAGATAGATCCCAAAAATGATCTTCTCTTTGCAGATGGATGATGGTTTCTCTCCTGAAAATTTTCTATTTTTGCAGTTTCTGAGTAAGCCAAAGAAAAGGGACAAAACAGGTTCAGGAATCCTGACAACCCATGAGACAGATGCAGACTACAATAACTAGGGAAAGAAAACTAAACTTCACCTTGAACTGAGAAGTCTGAGATATTCTGAGCTTTCCTTAGCGCTGCAAGCTCTTCAACTAGCAAACATTCCTGGCCACTGTAGAAGTCAAAATAACTGTCAGAAGTTATACACCAAAAGTCAAAACAATATGAATAGAGACCACATTTGGGATGCTAACATTTTTTTCTCGAAAATGCTGCGCATCATTATATCAAGAGAACAAAACACGGGGTAAGAACCCCTAGAAAGGAACCACACAAACCCATGCTATGATGGCAACACCATAACACAAGAAGAAATGCTTCTGCCAGACTAGATTTCCAATTATATGTAGCTCATACCAGAGGAACCACTATTCGTAGGCCAACGACCAGGGCGAAGCCAGGACTTAGGATTAGAGGGGGCAATGTGTGTATTGTATGTGTGTAGAGGTGGTTTTGATGATGTTGGGGGTGGGGGTGGGGGTGGGGGTGGGGGGGGGGACAACTATTAGAGATATACATAGATATATTAGATATGTATAGCCTGACTTGTTGTGTTGTACTCCAACTCTAGTTGTACTTACTTGTACTCCAAGCCATCCGGCTATTTATAGGCTATATATATGAAAGGCCACCCCCCTTTTAGGGTGTGCGGTGCATTGCCCCTAATATTAGTTTCTACATGGTATCTGCCGCTCTTTCCTAAACCTGTCCGGGTTTTCCTCTCCTTCTTCCGCTGCCTCTCCACCGCCCGTCCAGATCACGCCTGCATCTGGTCGCCACCGCACCACTGCCATGGCCACGGATGCATCCACCTCTTCTGCAACCTCCGGCCTCTCAGGCGCTGGCACCATGCCGGCCACAGGGGATGCTTTAGCCCCTGTCCTCTTCACCTACGCCAACGTCAACGTGAAGCTGCACGTCCCGATTGTCCTCAATCTGACGCTGCCCAACTTCACCAAGTGGTCTGCGTTCTTCACCGCCATGTGCGGCAAGTTCGATGTGTTAGGGCACATCGACGGCTCCATCCCGCCACGACCCACTGATCGCACGTGGTCCCAGCCCGACGCTTGTGTCCGGAGCTGGATATATGGCTCAGTGTCGATGATGGCGTCCTCGACCTCGCCATGGAGCCCGGCCCAGACGGCGCCGCGACCTCTACGTCGCCATCACAAGTATTGTTCCAGGCCAACCAGGGCTACCCCAGCGGTGGTCGGGGAGACCTCTCCATCGATGCCTATGCCCGAAGATGAAGCGGTAGTGGCGCTCTCCGTGGCGTCGGTCAGCCCGTCTCCGAGCCTCGCCTTGTGCTTAACGCTTTCGCGGCCTTAACCCGCGATTTGCAACCTCGGTGGACATCATCACCAATTCTGGTGTTCTTCCATCATTCGCCTCGGGCGCACAACACGCTGCGGCTCAAGGAGATCCGCCTCGCCTCCGACTCAAGGCATCCTCCGACACCGCGCTCTCCGTTGTGGACTCCTCCGGCGCTCCGGCACACTGCTCCTGCACTTCGCCCTCCCCCGTTCCCGGCCCAGCCCCAACAACTCCAACCGCGGTGGCGGTGGTGGCAAGGCAAGGGGAAGGCGAGGGAAGGGCAATAAGCGTGGTGGCCGCTTCCAGCCAGACCATCGGCACCGTTCCGGCCAGCGGCCGGCGCCCGTCCCGGTGTTCCTCCTCCTGGCCCGTGGTTACCGCATGAACCCATGGGCTGGTATGCCTCCGCAAAGAGCCCGATGGCGGCCCGGTGGAGGCCTCCGCTGCGCCCGGCCACCCGCATACTACGGCATTCGCACCCCGTCCATGCCCGCCGGCCGGGATCGGGGTGCCCTCATCGCCTCCCTCAATCGGATGCGGCTCGAGGGCGGCTGGTGGGAACCCTTGGGTCCTCGACACGGCGCCACATCCCACATGTCCGCCAACGGCGGTATACTTCTCTCCGTCTTCCTCATTCGCGTCCTTCATCACGGTCGGCAATGGGGCCTTTCCTGTTTCTAGTCGTGGCACATCCATTATTCCTATAGCCGATCATCTTTTTTTACCCTCAACAATGTTCTTGTCGCTCCACATCTTGTTCGTAACTTATTATCGGTTCGTCAATTTACTCGCGACAATAATTGTTCTCTTGAGTTTGATGCTTATGGCTTTTTTTCATTAAGAATCAGAGACCGGGACCACGATTCTCTGCTGCAATAGTGGCGGGGACCTCTACACACTTCCATCATCGAGTCCTCCGGCGGCCGCTGTCATGTTGCCACCGCCTCTTCATCCCCGTGGCACTCTCGCCTCGGTCATCCCGCACCAGCCGCCATAGCTCACCTTAATCGATTTCAGCCATTTCATGTAATAAAGTAGACCGTCTTTATGCGCCATGCTCATCAACTTGGCAAACATGCACGTTTACCTTTTCATAGTTCTTCATCTCGGTCGTCGGCACCTTTTGAACTAATTCATTGCGATGTATGGACATCACGGTCCTTAGCGTGTCCGGTTTTAAATATTATCTTGTGATTGTGGATGATTACAGCCATTATTGTTGGTCTTTTTCCGCTGCGGCATAAATCCGGCGTGCACACACACCTTGTCAATTTTGTTTCCTATGCTAACACCCGGTTCAGCCTGCGTCATCAAAGTGTTTTTCAGGCGGATAACGGCGCGAGTTCATCAACAACGCCACTTCTACCTACCTTGGTAGTCGTGGCATTATGCTTCGCACCTCCTCGCCCTTATACGTCGGCCCGAGCGGCAAGGCCGAAAGCGGATGCTATGCACCTTGAACAATGCTTTGTTCGCACGCGCTCCTACTCCATCTTTGCTATGCCGCCACAATATTGGGCGAGGCTCGCGTCCACCGCCGTTTATCTTCTTAATCGGCGCCCGTCCTCGTCCATTAATAACGGTATTCCGTTTCATCTTCTTTTTCACAAGATGCCCGATTATTCCTCGCTTCGGATTTTTGGTTGTCTTTGCTATCCCAACCTTAGTGCCACGACACCCCATAAACTTGCTCCTCGCTCATCACCTTTTTGTGTGTTCATCGGTTATCCTTCCTCCCAAAAGGGTCACCGGTGTCTCGATCTCTCCACCCGCAAAGTGATCATATCCCGGCATGTGGTTTTTGATGAGACTCACTTTCCGTTTGCGACCAAAAGTTGCCCTCGGAATCTCTTGATTTTTACATTCTGAGCGTCTCCGGCGCCTCGCGCCTTGCTTCGGTGGCCTGGCTGTCCGGCCTACTCCCGAGGCGGTGTATGTTGACACGATGGAGGAGGACCCGGCCATCTTATGGCGTGGTCCCTTACTCCCGGCCTCCTTCTTCCACGCCTCTTGGCGCTGGTGCGGCCGGTCTTGCGGTCTTCTTCTGCAGCACCCTTTGGTGCTCCACTCCGGCAGACTGGGCTGCTGCGGTCTTCTACCCGTCTTTGGTCTTCTTTGCACCCCCCTGGTGCTCCACTCCGGCGACTGGGCTGTTGCGGTCTTCTACCTCGACCCGCCATTCCCGGGCATCATCTTGTCCGCTTCGCCGGTCTCCGTTCACTACGATCGGCGTCCACGGTGGTCGCACCTCGGCGCCCTTGCCCGGCGCCGCTGCTGCCCCTCCAGGTGGTTTGCTTTGCTCCTCGCCAACAGCGCCCTAGGAGCCTCCAAATGCTCCACGAGGCCCCGCTTGCCGGATGCTACTTCAAGCCGTCCGACCACCCAAGAACAAACGGACATCTTCCTCCACCCGCAGGCGCTGGGGTTTCTCCGCCACCACAGCCTCGCCCCTTCCCGGTAACTATCGCGGCGCCCTTTGTCATCCTAATTGGCGGGCAGCAATGGTGGATGAATACAAGGCTCTCATTGATAATGGCACTTGGCGTCTCGTTTCTCGCCCACCCAATGCTAATGTGGTCTCGGAAAGTGGATTTTCAAGCACAAGCACCATTCGATGGTTCCCTTGCTCGCCACAAAGCTCGATGGGTTGTCCGTGGATTCTCTCGGAGATATGGCATCGACTATGATGAAACTTTCGATCCGGTTGTTAAACCTGCCCCGCGATTCGGGTTGTTCTCGGTCTTGCGGCTTCTCGAGCATGGCCTATTCATCAATTGGATGTCAAGAATGCTTTCCTCCATGGTCATCTCAATGAGACGGTCTATTGTCGGCAACCTCCGGGTTTTGTTGATCCAAGCGCACCTAATCATGTCCTGTCTCCTCCGTAAATCTCTCTATGGCCTCAAGCACGTGGCACCAGGTTTTGCCACCTTTCTTCTGACTTTGGGTTTTGTTGCCGCGGTGTCGGACTCTTCACTCTTTGTTTACAAGAATGGCCCCGATATTGCTTACTTGTTGCTATATGTTGATGATATTGTCTGGCTGCTTCATCGCCCGGCTCTTCTTCGTCGCATTCTTGGCGTCACGCACTCGAGTTTGCTATGACAGATTTGGGCGAGCTTCATCATTTTCTTGGGATTTACCACTTTCGGTCCGCCCGGTGGTCTCTTTTCGTCTCTCGCCGACAAGATGCCACCGACCCTTCAGCGGCGTGCTGGCATGTCCGAGTGCCACTCTCACAGCCACCCCGGTTGATGCCCGTATGAAGCTCTCTGCCACCGATGGTGCTTCATTGCGGATCCGACACATTATCGCAGCGCCCGGTGCTCTCCGATGCTTGACACGACTCGTCCAGACCTTGCATATGCGGTGCAGCAGTCTCCGTCTATTTATGCATGATCCGCGGGCCTCATCTCGCCTTGCTCAAATGGATTCTTCGATATGTCAAGGGTACATTGTCTGCACTGGCCTTCACCTCGATACTTGTCCTGGTCAGCGGTCTCACCGCGCCTACTCGGATCTTGACCGGGCGGCTGTCCCGACTCTCGGCGTTCGACCCGGTCCGTAATCTATCTAGGGCGACAATTTGGTGTCTTGGTCCTCCAAACGGCGGACCACTGTCTCTCGCTCAAGCGCTTGAGGCGGAATACCGAGTTGTTGCCCATCTTTGTTCTTTGAGTCTTTGTTGGCTTCGACAATTGCTCCGGGAGCTTCGTACTCCACTATCTTCGGCGACGATTGTTTCTTTGTGACAATGTCGGCGCCGGCCATGACTGGGAACCCTGTTCAGCATCAACGTCTGGAAGCACATTGAAATTGACATCCATTTTGTCCGCGACAAGGTTGCCTTTGGGGAGGTCCGAGTTCTCCATGTCCCTTCGACACACCAGTTCCATGGATATCATGACCAAAGGCTTACCTGTACAGCTTTTTTACTGATTTTAGGTCCAGTCTTTGCGTCCTAGACTCTCCCGCTAAGACTGGGCGGGTATTAGAGATATACATAGATATATTAGATATGTATAGCCCCGACTTGTTGTGTTGTACTCCAACTCTAGTTGTACTTACTTGTACTCCAAGCCATCCGGCTATTTATAGGCTATATATATGAAAGACCCCCTTTTAGGGTGTGCGGTGCATTGCCCCTAATATTAGTTTCTACAACAACAATGTTGTAGCTATCTGATGTTGGATATCTGTGTGTTGGCCCTTCTCCAACGATGAAATGGTTAGGTTTTAGTAATTGTGGAGGTTAAAAAAAAAAATAGATTCTTCTTCTTTTGAACAATGCAAGAGAGCTGCATGGAATTTCATCAAGAAATGAAAAATAGCTGAAGTTCAAGAAAACATGAAACTCGTCAGGTTATTGATTGTAAATACAACATCCTTCCCTGAACTGTTAGAAAGTGCTGGCAATTCAAACCTAATACTCTCGGGATATTCACGTTTATCGTGAAGTAGTGATCTCCTCTGACATTAGGTTTCTTAATGTCCGGAACTCCCAGTTGAGAAAATTTTAAGTTCTCTCCAGGCTGAGTGCCAGGAGGAATGTGAAGATCCTTGAATCCTTCTATTGTTTCAACCTGAAACCATAAATTTCCTTGCTAGGTTAAGCTGAACTGGGGTTTGCTAGAACTAATTGAGAATATTGCCAGAACTATGGAATTAACATAAGTTAGACTTATCAAACACACATCAATTTCATATTTATTCTGACAACACATGATATTGCTATACAAGGCATATTTCTTCTTATATAGTGATACACAGCTCTCCTACGTGTTAGTGTATATGAGACAAGGCCCATAGAGGCCCATGTACACACACATGTATACCCACCCTTCTAGGGTTTGGAGGGCAATACAGGTCATTGTGTTCACTCTAGCATGGTATCACGTTAGGTTCCTCCCGATCCCGATCCTCCGTCGTCGCCGCCTCCATGGCGCCGGCCACGCGCCGCCTCCTCATGGGCGCGGCCGTCGTCTCTCCTATCTCTCCCCCTCTCCTCCGCAGCCCCTCTCCTCCACGCGCGCGCGTCAGGCCTGAGCCCAACCGCGCGGCCCTGGACACGGCCGCCATCGCCCCACCGCGACGGGGCGCGGCGCGCCGCGCGACCTCTCCTCCACACGGCGAGCCTAGGCGCGGCCACTGCGCCCCTCGCGGGCACCGCCGCCGTGGCCTTCTCCTCCACCCCGCCGCGCGGCCGGCTCTCCCCTGCCGCCTGGCGCGCGGCCTCGTCCTTCCCTCTCCGCTCGGGCGCGGCCTCATCCTTCCCTGCCACCCTGGCCGCGGGCACGCACCGCTGCCGCGGCAGCCACCCCACCGCCCCGGGCGCCGGCGCGGTCTCCTCCCTCCTGCCGCCCCCGGCATGGGCCCCGGTGCCGCCACGAGGCCCTCCCCGCCCCTCGGGCGCGGTCATGGCGCCACCATCGACGCCTCCTGCGTCGGGCGCGGTTCGGCCGGACGGGCCTGTGGCTGCCGCTGGCCTGGCCTCCTCCCCTTCCCGTCTTGCTCACTCCTGCGCCGCGACTCTTCTCACCGCCACGGCCCGAGGCTCGCTTAGCTGCCGCACGTGGCACGCGGCACGCCGCGATGCCCTTGCCCGTAGTGTCTCCGCGGTGGACCCCTTCCTTCTTTCGACTTCACCACAAACGGCACCTCCTCTTCCTCCCCGCCCGGTGCCCTGCGTGCCACAGCGTGCTAGCGGAGGTCCTTGGGCGGAACTACTCGCCTCTTGCTCCCATCCTGTCCATGGTCGTGTGGTGCCCCGGACCGAAAGGCTTGGTGGCGGTCGTCGGGGCGGCCTCACTCCGCCTCTCGCTTCACTCCCATCCCCTTTGAAAATTGGTGTGCCACGGCCATCCTTCACAACCCATGGGCGGGGGCGGGGCGCGACAACTCTTGTTCAGTCGAGTTTGATACTTCTGGTCTTCTTGTGAGAGATTTGGCTTCCGGCGCCCACTTCTCCGATGTGATAGCACGGGACCCCTTTACCTTGTTCACTTTCGCCTTTAGCCGCTGCTCTTTGCTGTGACACCTTCTTCCACCACGGCACCGCTGGCTTGGTCATCCGGTCGCGGCGTATTGGCTCGGCTTCGGTCGTAGTGCAGCCATCCCTTCTACTCGCACTCTGCCGAGCCTATATGTCATGCGTGCCAACTTGGTCGTCATGTTCGACTTCCGTTTTCTTCTTCTTCGCATGCCACACATGCCTTTGATTTTGTACACTGTGATTTGTGGACCTCTCCTGTCCCGAGCATTTCTGGGCTCAAATACTATCTTGTGGTGGTCGATGATTTCTCCCATTACTCTTGGACTTTCCCCTTGCGTGCTAAGTCTGAGACATTTCCCACCCTCCACTTCTTTGCGTGGGTGTCCCCTCAGTTCGGCCTCACTGTCAAGGCCGTCCAGTGTGACAATGGGCGTGAGTTCGATAATATAGTGATACACAGCTCTCCTACGTGTTAGTGTATATGAGACAAGGCCCATAGAGGCCCATGTACAGACACATGTATACCCACCCTTCTAGGGTTTGGAGGGCAATACAGTCATTGTGTTCACTCTAGCACTACGTGTTTCAGGGAAAAAAAGGTACACAACACATAATACGAAAGAGATCTTTGGCCATTAACAGCTAACCTTCACTGTGGTTCCTAAAGTCGCATCAGTATAATCAACTGAAGCATCCGAGTATAAATTGAGACCATTTCTGTGGATGCCTTGTTTTTCATTAATGCGAACAAATATATACAGGTCACCACTTGCACCCCTGCACAATAAGACAGAAATGCATAACATGTAATTGCATCTATTACTATAGTGGATCTTAAATCGTTAGCATCTAATTCTGGAGGGTGTCTATTTCAATGAGATAAGTACGGTCATGTACCCATTTTAGTAACAACTGAAATGGGGCTAACATTTAATCCAGGTGGTACTACTTAGTTATGCAACTCAATCACCACCTTGCCAACTTGTAAAGATTTCAATAGTGTTGCTTTAAATAAGTAAAGCTCAAATAAAACATATAACAAACTACACAAACGATGCATGAATCCAAGAGACTATATGACAGCTGACCAATGCTTGCCTTTGCTTATCAACATTACCTCCACCACTAATTCGAATGGTGGAGCCATCATCAATACCTCCAGGTATATCTACTTTGACAATGCGTTCAACTATGACTCAGCCCGAACCGTAACATTCTGTACAACGTTCAGTAATTACCTTCCCACTGCCTTCACAATTTAAGCATGAAGATATCTACAGAATGCCACAACATAAGATATTGCATAAGCTATATTATGTCAAACTTCAGGAAATAAAACTACGAAAAATGGAGCAAACAGTAAGTTAGTGACAATACTAAATAAGTTAAATTTGTTGCTAGTTCTTCTCATTTGAATTTAGCAAAAAAGATGATAAATCCATTAATAACATTTTTCTGGGAGAAAGTACGGTCATGGTTAATGTATTCAAAGTTGTTCTAAGACGAGAGTTTTGTACTAGTGGTAGAAGTAAATTTAGCATCTATGATGGTAATGAATATTGGTCCAATTAGCAATGGAGGTGAATATAGAAAATAATTGGTAAATCATATTCAAATAACTACTTCACCTGAGAAACTATACCAAAAGGTGTCCTTTGAGTTTTCATCAACTTGCCATGACCTCTACATCGGGTGCATTCTGTAATGTCATTGCTACATTTAGCTCCAGTTTCATTGCAGGTGCCACATGTTTCATGGTGAAAAACATTGATTTCACATTCGCCTCCTATGATGGATTCTTCAAAAGAAAGGAACAGATTATAGCTGTAAAGTAGAAAATGAGTTGTAAACAGCTATTCAAGGTCTAACATTCTGATTTGGTGCTAAGTTGAAAGTGATACCTAATATTAAGTGCCCTATTGCCCTTTGCTTCCGCGCTATAATGAAATCCCCCAGAGCCCAAACTGTCGCCAAAAAACTTGTCAGAACCACCAAAGAATGCATTGAAGAGTTCATATGGATCAATCTGCAAAATCAAACCAACTGTCAAAGGTCAAGTTAACCAAAAATAAATAAATAAATAAACTTCGTCTATTAACTAGCAGTTTTCCATTTTCTCAATCAATGAGGTCCTGAGATCAAAACGTTCGCTAAAGGTACAGCGAGAAGCCAGTCTATAAGTCAGCCCATAATAGCATCAAATTGAACAGTTCTTACTGCTATCACATCAACTGGTGGGCATAAATGCACTTTACCAACAATTGCCAGCATAATAGCTTCAAAGAAGATGCTGGCTAGAGAAAAAAAAAAGCATCTAAAGGAAAATAGATTTATATCCCCATTGGCCAATATAGGAATCAAAATGGTCAAAAAGGAAAATGACTTGGTGCTAAATTAATTGTTTACCCCATGTGTGCCAATATCTCCATCTGTGTAATCACCACTGAGCCTCTCTTCTCCAAAGCGATCATATAAAGATCTTTTATCTTGATCAGATAGAACCTGAAGATAATAATACAGAACATATAAAAGGATGGTCATCTGATAGCATCATCAAATACTACCTGCGGTCAATAACAATTGAAACTTCAGACAGCCAAGTTGTCCTGAAGTTAGTTGTATTTTGCTGTAACAAATGTAAAGTAATAATGACTGCAGAGAGTATCACACTTGTAAGTGTTCTGCTCATGTATATTCTGTAGAAGCAGCCAAGTAAACTAACCAACATTCTAATGGCACTGGTTAAATACAAAGTAAATGTCATTATTTTTTTTCTTTTTTCTTTTTCAAAACCAGGCACTTGCCCGTACTACATTAAGAGAAGTTGGAATGTTTTTACAGCCTTGCGAGGGCGAGAAAGCAAAATCTTTCCAGCACACTAGTCCTTCCCATTGACCCATTTATCACAAAGTATGTTTATCACAAATGACACGTTGGTTAACTGAATTGAAGCATTGAATGTGAAATACATGCACCCAATCCTGCTTGATTATAGAGATGTCTTGTCTCTGAGTTGATGTAATGGATGAGTCTTGGTATTGGATCAACGGCCTGTTTCTTGCAGGCAAGGCAAGAAGCTGAGAAATTCTATGTAAAGCACTGTAGTGCCATGAGACATCAATTCTTTGAATTTGATGCCTCGCATGTTACATGCACCCAAATCTTTGTAACAATGACTGATTGTCTGAACACGTCATATCTCTGTGCCTATAACCCCTGAAAGAAGTGACCTAGGTCACTACTTAATTTTTTTTCAGTCTGGTTGAAAACGGCCCGCAGACCAGCTACAAGAACACAATGTCACACTAATGAATGTTTAAATATGCTATAATCAAGTACCTGCAAATAAACCACTGACTGCATGAACTTAAAACCAATAGTTACCATTAACAAATTATTAACTAGTGCCATCATCCTGAAACCATGGTTTTCGTATGCCAATACTTGCTTTTCTCAAAAAAAAAAAATGCCAACACTTGCTATCAGGCAAAAGCTATCTTTGAGAGGCCTGAAATACATATTTCTATCTTACTGACACTCTATTGAGCAGTACCCAATTAATACACAGGAAGCTCAGTCTGAACTGTGATAATGACAGAACTATTTTTCAGAGGTAGGCTACACATAATGTACATACAAAATTCTGGATAAGATTGAATTGTAGTATTTACTATTTAGAAACGTTATATGCGTGCAAAAAAAAGAAAAACATACAGATTATTAGGTACGTTATATACAAACTTTGGTGCAAACAGCTATCATAAGCACTCCAAAGACAAGTCCAATTTATTGTGCCTCATCTTTAGCCACTGCTATACATGATAGGTAATGCAGCAAAGGCGACGGGGCTGCAACTGCTATAATCAATCAACATAGAATTCAAGTTACACATAGTTAATTGGAGACTCCAACGCATTACATGCTGAACACTTTTAGATTACTAAACACACCCAGTCCATGTAAGGTTATTAAGAAACACACCCACTCCATGTAAGATTGTAGTTCCCATGTACATGGTACTGGAAGCCCATTGCGCCACGTATATGCATATATATATACTACCATTACAAGCTGAGACTTTTGCAGCCTGATAAAACTATCAAGTGGTTCAAATAATAGTGATGGAATATGCATTCCTATACCCTATAGTACAATGGTTGGCATCTAATGCTCATAGAGACATTCAGGCCATCAATTTGCCCATAAAAAGGGAACAATCTACTATAAAGAAAATGAATCTGCATTATTAGGATTCAGGCTGCCTTAGCAAACAATCTAGCCTCTGCATTTTTTTTGAAGTGTCACTGGGGGATCCCCACCTGAATTTTATTTCCTTGGCCCCAAAACGGCCTCATAAAAGCGTTCATTTACAAAACCCAAGTCACAACTGACAAGGATGCACCATTACTGTACAGGGTGAGCCATGGCTCAAACTTATCTAAGCCTAGCCATCTCGAAGATTTCACACCATTTTTCAGCTATCGGTTTCTTCTTCTTTTTAAATCTTGCCCGCCAAAGTTCTGCTGTTGCCCTGCACGCCCGCAGGGTTTGATCCAGACTGACATTCATTTTGGAAGATTGCCACGTTCCTAGCTTTCCATAACTGTCAACACGACAACACGATGAAGGCTGATGATTCCTCTGTGGGAACCCCAGCCTGAGGGATTGCCAAGTGCAGGCTTCTCATGTCAATGCCGATGAGGTGAGGCATGTTCAGTTTTTCCCAGAAGAGCTTGCCCAGAGCACAGTCACTAATAATGTGTTCCGGAGTCTCATCCTCTAAGTTGCACGGAGCTGGAAACAACGTGCCTCTTGAGCAGAACCGAGCGGCATTGAATCCTCCTCTGGAGCAGCAGCCACATGAACATCTGCACTCTTGTGGGAGCTATCTGTCGTCCACTTGCTGACCCTGAGCCTTGAACATACAGTAGATAGCTCCACTGTCCAGACCATTTCTCTGGTTGAGGAAAGGCGACGCATGGAGGTCCGCTCGTCGGTGAGCGCCGTGCCCTGGATCCGATGTTGAACTTGCGCCAGTTCTTGTTGTGCCCGGTGGGAACGAAATGCCCTGACAAGATCTCACTGACAGAGGCCTCCTTTCTGTTGCAATGACTGAACAAAGCTGGGAAAGAGTCTGCAAGGGCCTCATCGCCAAGCCACACATCCATCCAAAAGGAGCAACTCTTCCCATTTCCGAGAACCACTGATGTGATCGCTTGATAAAGGGGTAGTAGGCTGCGGAGCACCTCCCAGTGCTCACCATGGACGTCCCCCCGCAGGGAGGCGATGGAGGCCCGCCCCTGCACCCACTGGCCCCCGCCGAAGATTGCGGACAGTGTAGTCTATGAACAAGCTTTAGCAGTAAGCAAATGTTGTGGGTGCCCAGGTCTTTGATTCCAAGTCCCCCGAAGTCCCTCTGCATGCAGACAGAAAGCCAAGCGACCAGACAGCTCGTTGGAGAGCACTTGCCCGTTGAGTCTCCTGACCAAAGGAAGGCTCTTCTCTTCTTGTCCATAGACTGAGTCACAGAAGGTGGAAGTTGCAGTGAACTCATGAGGTAGACCAATTGACAGTCCAGAACTTAGTTCACCATCACAGCTCTGCCCATCGGGTTAAGTAGTTGCGCTTGCCATGATCTGAGGTATTGATCAGTCTTTTGGATGTAGGGAGTGTAAGCCGACATTGGTAGCTTGTGGATAGACAGAGGCAAACCCAAGTATGGCTATGGGAAGCATTCTTTCCTGCATCCGATGACCTGCACACAAGAATTAACCTGCTGCTCGTCCATGTGAATCGGCACCAGCGTGCTTTTTGTCATAATTAATATTGAGTCCATAGAAAGCAGCAAACTGATCTAACACTTGAGGCAGGATGCATCAGCGGTGTCACCACGCAGGACAAACAGAGTATCGTCCGCGTATTGGAGAGCTGCTGCGCAAGGCAGCCCCTCCTCTGTTGGGTGCCGGATACTTTCACTTGCTTTGATCATGCATTGCAGGGTTTCTGCCACCAGAAGGAAGAGGTAGGGGGTGATGGGGTCCCCCTGACGAAGTCCCCTTTTGCAGGTGATCTTTAGGGCCCTGGGCATCCATTCACCAGGACAGCCGATTTTTAGGGCGTAAGAATTTCCCTCATCCAATCAATCCACAGCTCACTGAAGCACCTTGCCCTTAATACCGCAAACAAGCCCTGCCAACTAACTGTATCGAACGCCTTGGCAAAGTCCAGCTTCAGAACCAGCGCCAGCTTCTTTCTCTTGTGACAAACTTGAACTAGCTCGGCTGCATAGACGAAAGTGTCTGAGATTGACCGTCCCCTGATGAATCCAGTCTGGTAAATTTGTGGTCAGGATCTTGAACAGAATCTTCAGGCTGCAATTCTGTAGGCATATCGGCCTGAAGGAATCCACATCGACAGCACCTGGTTTCTTTGGCAGTAGCACCATGTGCGACGGGTTGATTGGGTCAAGCTGCGCATCACCGCGGTGGAAAGCTGCCAGAAAACCCATGACCTGCTTCTTGACTGATGGCCAGGCCGCCTTGTAGAACGTATATGCTTGAGCATCTGTCTTACTTCCACTTGTAGTCAGTGAAGACTTGCTCAACCGGGTCATTCATCCATGTTGAAACATAAACAGCATTATCACATTAGATATCATACATATGTTGACAGATCGGTCCAAGTAAATGGTCCAACAAAATGCATCCTTCTCAAGTGAAATAATTTCTAGAAAGGGATTGCACTTCTAACAATGTTCAGATGCTTAGTGTTGATTCAACATGGACTCATGATCTTGTGTAATCAACATTGACACTCACATTTAATTTCACAGCTAAAATATGGGTCATGTGACATGAATTATGCTGTAAATCAAGAAATAATCAAACACGGTGAAACTATCACGCAATGCACCCAATCAACAATTGTACTAACAAAATGGACTGAAAGGCACCATACACTAGCAGAATTGTAAACAGAACAATCCAAACTATAATATAACACTGAAAGAAAATGCAGGGACACAACATCAAAATGCTCTCAGATAGCAACGAGAGGATTAACATACACCAGGAAGATCTTAAACAAGCAAGTCAATCATCCACAAGAGAATTGTGGATTCATTGTTCTATAAAACATAGATTGTCCACGTGTAAAACACTATATTATATATGGAACCTAAAATCTAGATTTTTTGTGTGAAAAACTTAGTATTTCAGATATTTTCTGCATATTTAAGCAAGACGACATTAAAGATCGATGCTGAATATAATCAAAGATACGGCCAGGAAGGGAGGGCATGTACCTTGAACAAGTAGAGCAGCAACACCTGCAAGGATAAGCAACTAAAACTGATACATGAAGAATATGGGTTAGAGAACGTAGCTGGGGAGGCCAGCAAGAAAACACGACGGAGCAAACCTAGCACAGGTCCATCTCCGGAGGGGGAGGTGGGAGCAGCACCGCCGGTGACAGCTGCTGCGGCTGCGGATCGTAGAAGATGTCCACACACAAGACCACCACCATAAAGGCGGCTAAAGAGAGGTACAGCGAGATCCAGATGCGGGCCTCCTCAGGGGACCAAGTTGAAGAACCAGATCGAGAGGGGCGTGACGAGGCAGGTCGCGATGTCGAGCCCGATCATAGTCCTGCCCCAGGCGAGGAACACGGGGTCCATGGCGTCGAGAAGAGGCAGCCTCGTCTTCTTCACCGCCGCCAAGGGTCGGGCCGGAGGAGGAGGCACCGAAACAGGATCCAAAGGCGGCGACGGCTCGAGGGGAGCGAACGGGCGAGGACGGCGGATAAGCTGCGGCATCGCTGGATCGGTTCGAGGAACCGGGGGGGCCGCCGGCCGAGTCGAGGTCGCGAAGGGCGTGCGCGGAGCTGTGGTCGCGAAGGTCGCGAAGATCGAGATCGGGATTGCGGGAAATCGAGAACTCTTGGGATGGATTGCTCAGGAAGGCGTGGGGGGACGGCTGCACGCGATTGGGTTTTATGCCCGGGAAAATGCGGCGCCAAGGAAGAACAGGAGTCGGAATCGGCCTCCCGCCACCGCTCGGCACAGAGCTTTTAGTTTAGCCGAGGGTCCTTTTTTTATTATACCGTCACTACCCTTTGGTCCTTTTTATTACTTATAGTATTAATAACCAAATAAATACATTAGGTTTTTTATCACCGTATTTACCCCTTGAGCCTTGTGTGAGAAAAAAAAAAAAAAATTATGCATTAAGCTTCACGCTCGATATATTGATTGATTCCTAGCTGGTAAGAGTTATTACGACAGCATCATACAATGGTCAAGTATATATTTTTACAATTTTTAAACAACGCATAACGTAAAATGACCTTTTAGACTGACGAGTATACTAGGTAATTAATTCCGTGCATTGCTACAAAAACTAAAAAGTTGATCCTGGTTTTAAGTTGTTTTTTAATCAAACATACTGTATTACTGAGTAAGGAAAACGTATAAATACACGACTGAATACAGGTACTCTGTATAAGGATACAGAAGACATTTGTCCCACGACTCCCACCCATCTTACACAACTCAAGAAAATAAGAAATGACAATCAGGTCCCTAGACCCATTGCTTGTCGAAGACACCGGAAATCCTTGCCGGCGGGGATCACTGACGTCAGTCATCACCATCCAATCTCACATCCGGGGGAGCTCCATCGCACAAACGCTTTGAAGAGAGCCGCGAAAGACACTCGTCGTCAACGACGAGATGAAATCATCGTTAATCGCATGTCGACCGGGGCCACGGCAGCACGGCCGACGCACCCGCATATCTGGATCAAGACTCTTTGTCGATGACAAGCGCCGCAATGTGAAGCTCGAGCTCGATCCACCCTTCTAACTTCCGCAGAACACAAAGATTCCTCCGTACCTTGTACAAGATCCTCCTAGATCCGGAGCTCCAACTTGGTCTTTGAATCCGACGAACCCCAACCTCGCAAGCCCATCGCCAACACCAAAATGGTAGACAATGATGTGAAGAGAAAAGAGAGAGGCTTCGAGAGTCGTGGTCCATAGTTGGAGCCTTTGGTACTACTAATAAACGTTGTTATAGCTTACTTTCATTGGAATTCAACCAAAAAAGTGAACATTGTAAATGCAAAATGAAGTTGACTATAACATGCTGTAATAACAAGTGCTCTGAAATTAACTTCGGTTCCATTAAAGTGGAAGTAACTAAATTAATTCTTAGTTGTAAGCTTTTGCATTTCGTTAGTAGAATCCCTTACACGAAGTGACATAGAGGTTACGTGGACATTGGACCTTAGATCCCTGCAGTTCCAAAACTGCAAGGCAATTCGTTCACCATTTCGCATGGCCACGCAGGCTCATGTCTGTATCTATAACCCCTATATAGAAGGAGGTCACTGTGGGGAGTTCTCGACGCGCGGGGGTGACACGTAGGCGTCCATGTTGGCATCCCTGTGTCCCTCTCCGTTCCCCGTCCGTTTGCCGGAAAAAAAATTCATTACCGACGGCCTCTTCCTCTGCCCGCTCCACCCCGTCCTCTTCCCTTCCGACTGCTCACCTCCACCTGCAGCTACACCACCGTCGTGCGCAGCCCTCCACCCATTTGATCATTAGTGATCTATTAATACCTTCTCTGATATATATGGTAGACTCCGTAGACATGTCCACCGAAGGAGCAGTCGCGGCCACAAGCTACCGGGACTGGGCGAGGCATGCGGCTACTGGGAGCGAGCGAGGCCGCCTCCGCCGTTGCATGCTGCCCCGGCGCCGGGATTCCGTCCGCCCGTCGTCCGCCCGAGGTCACGGCTCCGCATCGTCGTTCGTCCGCGAGCGGTGGACACGAGGTCGCGGCTCCGCGCCGCCGTCCGTCCGTGAGGCCTGCGCAAGGGCAGCCGGCGGGAGAAGGGCCATGGGCGGGCCATGGCGGCACAGCCGCGACACAGAGCCCGTCGCGCGCCCCTCCGCCAAGGGTCATGAGCACGACATCCACCGAGGGCCCGAGCGCGAGATCCACCGCCGCAAACCGCGAGCGCAAGCGCGAGGTCTCTGTTGGCCGCAGGCACGGCCTCCGCTGCGTTGTGGTGCAAGCACGGTCGCGGGCACGAGGTCCTTCACGGGCTCCGCCGTGCGCTGGGAGCTGGATCGTCCATGGCGGCCGTGGATTGGAGCTCTGCCGCCATGATGCCCCTGCTTTCTTCCTTGCGCGGCCACCGGCGGCGAGGCGGCCCCTTGGACGAACGCGATGGCGAGCTGCGTCGGAGTGCAAGCACGGGCCGCACTGGCGCAGGCGCGCACCTTCTCTGTGGATCCTCCGTGCGCACGGAGCTGCCAGGAAGACGAACGGTGAAGGCGTGCGTTTGATGGTCGAGAAGAAAACTAGGCGTGCGTCCGTGTTTTTCTTTATTCTTTTTCTGTTTTTTCTTCGACGAGAAGGCGTCCGTCTGTTTTTTTTTTAATACAAGAAAGCGTGCGTCCGTTACTCCGTTGGCTCTTGGCCTGTGAAGATAAGGATGAGGAGGAAAATAAAGTGAGAAAGAAAAAAGAAAAAAAAAAAAAAAAATTCAAACAGGAGGGCGTTGTTTTCCCATAGACATTTCTTACTATTCAACGACACCATTAGTCGAGAATATTGTTTTTTTCCCAAAAAGTCCACGTAATATCAACTTCATCTCTAAGATGAAACTCTTTCTTATGATCCATTCTTTTAGTCGATCGATCCGGATCGAAATAAACGTTAATATATTATTTAGGACATTTTATTCCTCACAAAAAATGATGAACTTTCCAATATTTGTATTATATCTATTAGGCTCATGTCTCTATCATGATAAGATGAAACTGCTTTACTTGTATGATCATTCCAATGATTCTTTATTACCCGCGTCGTAGCTAACCCACCACGGCCGGGACCCGTCCAAGATCCAAGCGCGTTCTGCTCCATTCCATCAGTCACGTACTATATAAATGCTTCCTCCATCCCAAAATAAACAACGTTTTTTGGGTTTTCCGGCTCCAGGTCACAGGTCAGTTTTGATGTCCTCGCTCTTCTTCACATGAATTTTGAAAACCTTTGTAGAAAATCGCACGTAGAAGATTTAAATCTCCAAATAAATTTGTTAAAAAACTAGATCAAAAGATCTTTCCAATGATACTAATTATGTAATATAAATATTAATTCTATTTTAGTATATAATTGCCGGCCGCCAATCGAGGGGGTCATATGTTTTCTGGAAACCTCCAAGAAGTCGCGAGAAAAACGCCGTTTATTTTGAAGGACGGAGGGAGTATATATAAGTCTACAACATCAGGTATGGGAACGTGCTTTACAGTGGAATTTGTCTCTTATCTCCGTGTATGTACTCTACGTTCCAATGAACAGAAATTTTGATTGACTTGTCAGATTGACCCGCGTCGTAGCTAACTCCACCACGGCCGGGACGCGTCCAAGATCCAAGCGCGTTCTGCTCCATTCCATCAGTTAGCACGTACAGTAACTAAAATGAAATGAAATGCGCGTTCGGCTCCATCCCATCTTCTTTATATATAGACCCACACTTCATTGTCTCTCCCAGTCGTTCTTCTGCTCTGCTTCTTCCGGCTCCAGGTCACAGGTCAGCCTTCTTGATGTCCTCGCTCTTCTTCACATGAATTTTGCAAAACCTTGTGCTTGTTCTCGCTTGCCATCGCAGCGCACTGTTATCTTTGATTCAATGCATCTGTAGTGATAGAATTTGTATGCTCCTGCACATTTGAAAGCGTGATCCATTAGACCTGCATTCTGCTGTGAACAAAAGTTACTAATGAATCATTTGTCATATCTAATTCGAGGGAGGGAAACAAATCTGAAAGCCCTACAGCAACTGTCCTGACGCCTGATAGATGCAGAGTTTCAGCATAACCTGGATCACTCTGAATCTTTCATGGATACAATCATTCCTGGTTGATTTGGCGATGGCCAGATGCATAGATCCCAACTTTTTAAACTTTTCAAACTAGTAGCAAATAAAATGCTAGTTTAGATTAACTCCAGTTGAGGGTATGCCAAATAAAGCTTAGGATGTAGTAGTTGAAATCTGAACCAAATACTATATACAGCACTGCAACAAAGCATCACACATCCAAACACTAGGTTACTTTCAAATGTTTTTTTAAGCTTATTCTTTCTTGCATAAGTTGTTTATAAGTACTGTGTCATATTCCCATCAATTACATGTTCTAACCATCCATATCTTGTGCTTTGTCTTTCTGTCGCTCAGATCACAAATTTCTAAAGTATCAGAGATGACTACTAACACCACGTCTAGTCTTCTAAGCACATTGCCCAAGAACATACCAGCAAGCTTTCTGAAGCAAATCACAAAAGATTTCTCCCCTGAGCGAGAACTTGGTAAAGGTGCATTTGGAACAGTCTACAAGGTACGATTATATTATGCCTGAATTCTTTTAACTGTCATCTCAACATGACTGAACACATGTCAGCATGCCAATATACATGATACTTGACATAGGGAATTACGGAGAATGGGGAAATGATTGCTGTGAAGAAACTTGGGGAAAACTCTCCTGTGCCGAATGACAAAACATTTAATAATGAGGTCTGTAATCTTATGGCTGCCCAACATGAAAATATAGTGAAGTTGGTGGGCTACTGCCATGAGTCACAGAAGAAGGTGGTGCAACACAACGGAAGATATATCATTGTAGATATTGCTGAAGTTTTCCTCTGCTATGAATATCTACCTAAGGGAAGCCTTGAGAAGTATCTATTTGGTATGTATATGTACTACACTATTGTACTACAATATTGGACAGCATTGGCCACTATTTAGTTCCTCAATCAATGTTTACATCCTATTGAGTATAAAGTAGCTGCTTCAAGATCAATGAGTTATTAAATTCATATTATATAACAAAAAAAAAAAAATCAAAATGTGTTATTAGTACAATAAAAAAAAAATCTTGTAAAGATTACTTACATATCTCTGTGTTCTATTTCTTCAGCTGAATCTAATAGAATCGACTGGGACACACGGTTTAGAATAGTTCAAGGAATCTGCAATGGTTTACATTTCCTACATAAAGAAATGGATCAGCCTGTCATTCACATGGATCTCAAGCCTGAAAATATTTTGTTGGGTGATAATATGGTCCCCAAAATTGCTGATTTTGGACTTTCAAGACTCTTCGGTCAAGAGCAAACCCGAATGAACACTCAAAATGTTGTGGGATCAGTGTAAGTGAAAAATGTGAAATGACTATTTTCCATTATTACTAGTCCAGATTTTAAAATTCACACTAAATAAGTTTTAATGAAATCTGTTCAGCGGATATATGGCTCCGGAATATCTATATAGAGGTGAAATCTCTACCCAGTCAGACATATATAGTTTGGGTCTACTAATCATTCAGATAAGCACCGGAGAAAAGAATATCCCTAATTCTGAAGACAAGTGTGGACGAAAAATTTATTGAGAAAGTAAGATCATGTTATTTGGTATTTTCATGATTTTTTTAATATACTAAATTAGATTTAGTTTGCATTATATGATAATAACAAGAGGGACATCGAAACCTGTAGGTACAAAAAAGTTGGACAGATGGCCAGATATCATCCAAGTACACATCATTTGATCCAGATGGCCTCCAACAAATCAAAATGTGTGTTGAAATTGTGTTATAATGTGTAGAACATGTATACACACCCTTCTAGGGTTTGGAGGGCAATACAGTCATTGTGTTCACTCTAGCATGGTATCGCCTTAGGTTCCTCCCGATCACGATCCTCCCGCCGGCCGCCTCCTCCATGGCCACCGGCCGCCGCCGCCGCCTCATGGCGCGCAGCCGCCGCCCTCTCCTATCTCTCCCCTCTCTTCCACGCGGCGCTGCCTCGGGCGCGGGCCCAACCGCACGACGCCCCTGGACACGGCCGCCCCGCCGCCACGCCAAGACGGGCACGGCGCCGCCGCAGCCCCTCTCCTCCACGCTGAGCGGCCTGGGCGCGGCGGCCTGGCGCCCTTGACGACACCGCCGCCCAAAGCCGCCGCACGTCCGGCGCCGGCGGCCTTCTCCTCCCCGCCGCCGCATGCGCTGGCGGCTCCCCCCGCCCCCGGGCTTTGCCTCCTCCTTCCCTACCGCCTTGGGGAATGCGACCTCATCCTTTCACGCCACCTGCGGCCACCGCACGACCGGGCGCCGGCGCGGTCTCCTCCCTCCTGGCTGCCTGCACGGGCCTGGGTGCGCCACCGAGGAGGCCTCTCGCCTGGGCGCGGTCATGGCCGCCACCATCGACGCCTCCGCTGTCCCGGGCGCAGGCCTCGGCCGGCCGGCGAATGATCTACCGTTGGCCCGGGCCTCCCTTCCCGTCTTGCCGCTCCCCCACTACTGCGCGACTCTTCTCACCGCCACGGCCGAGGGCTCGCTAGGCTGCCCACGCGTGGGCACGCGAGCACACTGCCGCCGATGCCCTTGCCCGTAGTGTCGCCGCGGTGGACCCTTCCCTGCCGACTTCACCACAAACGGCGCCTCCTCTTCCTCCCGGCCGGTGCCCTGCGTACCGTCTTTATAACCGGGCGGAGGTCCTTGGGGCGGAACTACTCCGCCTCTTGCTCCCATCCCTCCCCACCGTCGTGCGGTGCCCCCTGGACCGTGTTGGTGGCGGTCGTCGGGGCGGCCTCACTCCGCCTCTCGCTTCACTCCCTGTCCCTGGTGGTGCGCCCTGGCCATCCTCCAGCAACCCATGGGCAGGGCGGGGGCGGCTGACAACTCTTGTTCTGTCGAGTTTGATACTTCTGGTCTTACTGTGAGGGATTTGGCTTCCCGGCGCCCACTTCTCCGATGTGATAGCACGGGACCCCTTTACACTGTTCGCTTTCCGCCTTCCGCCACTGCTCTTGTTGTGACACCTTCTTCCACCACCTGGCACCGCCGGCTTGGTCATCCCGGTCGCGACGTATTGGCTCAGCTCAGTCGTAGTGCGGCCATCCCTTCTACCCGCACTCCTGCAGAGCCTCTATGTCATGCGTGCCAACTTGGTCGTCATGTTCGACTTCCGTTTTCTTCTTCTACTTCGCATGCCACACATGCCTTTGATCTTGTACACTGTGATTTGTGGACCTCTCCTGTCCCGAGCATTTTTGGGCTCAAATACTATCTTGTGGTGGTCGATGATTTCTCCTATTACTCTTGGACTTTCCCCTTGCGTGCTAAGTCTGAGACATTTCCCACCCTCCTTCACTTCTTTGCGTGGGTGTCCACTCAGTTCGGCCTCACTGTCAAGGCCGTCCAATGTGACAACGGGCGTGAGTTTGATAATATAGTGATACACAGCTCTCCTACATGTTAGTGTATATGAGACAAGGCCCATAGAGGCCCATGTACAGACACATGTATACCCACCCTTCTAGGGTTTGGAGGGCAATACAGTCATTGTGTTCACTCTAGCACTACGTGTTTGAGGGAAAAAAGGTACACAACACATAATACGAAAGAGATCTTTGGCCATTAACAGCTAACCTTCACTGTGGTTCCTAAAGTCGCATCAGTATAATCAACTGAAACATCCGAGTATAAATTGAGACCATTTCTGTGGATGCCTTGTTTTTCATTAATGCGAACAAATATATACAGGTCACCACTTGCACCCCTGCACAATAAGAAAGAAATGCATAACATGTAATTGCATCTATTACCATAGTGGATCTTAAATCGTTAGCATCTAATTCTGGAGGGTGTCTATTTCAATGAGATAAGTACGGTCATGTACCCATTTTAGTAACAACTGAAATGGGGCTAACATTTAATCCAGGTGGTACTACTTAGTTATGCAACTCAATCACCGCCTTGCCAACTTGTAAAGATTTCAATAGTGTTGCTTTAAATAAGTAAAGCTCAAATAAACATATAACAAACTACACAAACGATGCATGAATCCAAGAGACTATATAACAGCTGACCAATGCTTGCCTTGCTTATCAACATTACCTCCACCACTAATTCGAATGGTGGAGCCATTATCAATACCTCCAGGTATATCTACTTTGATAATGCGTTCAACTATGACTCTGCCGAACCGTAACATTCTGTGCAACGTTCAGTAATTACCTTCCCACTGCCTTCACAATTTAAGCATGAAGATATCTACAGAATGCCACAACATAAGATATTGCATAAGCTATATTATGTCAAACTTCAGGAAATAAAACTACGAAAAATGGAGCAAACAGTAAGTTAGTGACAATACTAAATAAGTTAATTTTGTTGCTAGTTCTTCTCATTTGAATTTAGCCAAAAAAAAAAAAAAAAGATGATAAATCCATTAATAACATTTTTCCTGGGAGAAAGTACGGTCATGGTTAATGTATTCAAAGTTGTTCTAAGACGAGAGTTTTGTACTAGTGGTAGAAGTAAATTTAGCATCCATGGTGGTAATGAATATTGGTCCAATTAGCAATGGAGGTGAATATAGAAAATAACTGACAAACCATATTCAAATAACTACTTCACCTGAGAAACTATACCAAAAGGTGTCCTTTGAGTTTTCATCAAATTGCCATGACCTCTGCATCGGGTGCATTCTGTAATATCATTGCTACATTTAGCTCCAGTTCCATTGCAGGTGCCACATGTTTCATGGCGAAAAACATTGATTTCACATTAGCCTCCTATGATGGATTCTTCAAAAGAAAGGAGCAGATTATAGCTGTAAAGTAGAAAATGAGTTGTAAACCTATTCAAGGTCTAACATTCTGATTTGGTGCTAAGTTGAAAGTGATACCTAATATTAAGTGCCCTATTGCCCTTTGCTTCCACGCTATAATGAAATCCCCCAGAGCCCAAACTGTCGCCAAAAAACTTGTCAGAACCACCAAAGAGTGCATTGAAGAGTTCATATGGATCAATCTGCAAAATCAAACCAACTGTCAAAGGTCAAGTTAACCAAAAATAAATAAATAAATAAACTTCGTCTATTAACTAGCAGTTTTCCATTTTTCTCAATCAATGAGGTCCAGAGATCAAAACGTTAAGCTAAAGGTACAGCGAGAAGCCAGTCTATAAGTCAGCCCATAATAGCATCAAATTGAACAGTTCTTACTGCTATCACATCAACTGGTGGGCATAAATGCACTTTACCAACAATTGCCAGCATAATAGCTTCAAAGAAGATGCTGGCTAGAGAAAAAAAAAGCATCTAAAGGAAAATAGATTTATATCCCAATTGGCCAATATAGGAATCAAAATGGTCAAAAAGGAAAATGACTTGGTGCTAAATTAATTGTTTACCCCATGTGTGCCAATATCTCCATCTCTGTAATCACCACTGAGCCCCTCTTCTCCAAAGCGATCATATAAAGGATGGTCATCTGATAGCATCATCAAATACTACCTGCGGTCAATAACAATTGAAACTTCAGACAGCCAAGTTGTCCTGAAGTTAGTTGTATTTTGCTGTAACAAATGTAAAGTAATAATGACTGCAGAAAGTATCACCATTGTAAGTGTTCTGCTCATGTATATTCTGTAGAAGCAGCCAAGTAAACTAACCAACATTCTAATGGCACTGGTTAAATACAAAGTAAATGTCATTATTTTTTTTTTTTTTTTTTTTGGAAACCAGGCACTTGCCCGTACTGCATTAAGAGAAGTTGGAATGTTTTAACAGCCTTGCGAGGGCGAGAAAGCAAAATCTTTCCAGCACACCAGTCCTTCCCATTGACCCATTTATCACAAAGTATGTTTATCACAAATGACACGTTGGTTAACTGAATTGAAGCATTGAATGTGAAATACATGCACCCAATCCTGCTTGATTATAGAGATGTCTTGTCTCCGAGTTGATGTAATGGATGAGTCTTGGTATTGGATCAACGGCCTGTTTCTTGCAGGCAAGGCAAGAAGCTGAGAAATTCCTATGTAAAGCACTGTAGTGCCATGAGACATCAATTCTTTGAATTTGATGCCTCGCATGTTACATGCACTCAAATCTTTGTAACAATGACTGATTGTCTGAACACATCATATCTCTGTGCCTATAACCCCTGAAAGAAGTGACCTAGGTCACTACTTAATTTTTTTTTTTTTTTGTTTTCAGTCTGGTTGAAAACGGCCCGCAGACCAGCTACAAGAACACAATGTCACACTAATGAATGTTTAAATATGCTATAATCAAGTACCTGCAAATAAACCACTGACTGCATGAACTTAAAACCAATAGTTACCATTAACAAATTATTAACTAGTGCCATCATCCTGAAACCATGGTTTTCGTATGCCAATGCTTGCTTTTCTCAAAAAAAAAATGCCAACACTTGCTATCAGGCAAAAGCTATCTTTGAGAGGCCTGAAATACATATTTCTGTCTTACTGACACTCTATTGAGCAGTACCCAATTAATACAGAGGAAGCTCAGTCTGAACTGTGACAATGACAGAACTATTTTTCAGAGGTAGGCTACACACAATGTGTACATACAAAATTCTGGATAAGATTGAATTGTAGTATTTACTATTTAGAAACGTTATATGCGTGCAAAAAAAAGAAAAAAGAAACACTACATACAGATTGTTAGGTACGTTATATACAAACTTTGGTGCAAACAGCTATCATAAGCACTCCAAAGACAAGTCCAATCGATTGTGCCGTTCTGTCAAAAAAAAAAAAAAAAAAAAAAAAAATCGATTGTGCCTCATCTTTAGCCACTGCTATACATGATAGGTAATGCAGCAAAGGCGACGGGGCTGCAACTGCTATAATCAATCAACATAGAATTCAAGTTACACATAGTTAATTGGAGACTCCAATGCATTACATGCTGAACACTTTTACATGCTGAACACTTTTAGATTACTAAACACACCCAGTCCATGTAAGGTTATTAAGAAACACACCCAATCCATGTAAGATTGTAGTTCCCATGTACATGGTACTGGAAGCCCATTGCGCCACGTATATGCATATATATATACTACCATTACAAGCTGAGACTTTTGCAGCCTGATAAAACTATCAAGTGGTTCAAATAATAGTGATGGAATATGCATTCCTATACCCTATAGTACAATGGTTGGCATCTAATGCTCATAGAGACATTCAGGCCATCAATTTTCCCATAAAAAGGGAACAATCTACTATAAAGAAAATGAATCTGCATCATTAGGATTCAGGCTGCCTTAGCAAACAATCTAGCCTCTGCATTTTTTTAAGTGTCACAGGGGGAGGCCTTCCCCAACAGAATTTTATTTCCTTGGCCCCAAAACGGCCTCATAAAAGCGTTCATTTACAAAACCCAAGTCACAAGTGACAAGGATGCACCATTACTGTACAGGGTGAGCCATGGCTCAAACTTATCTAAGCCTAGCCATCTCGAAGATTTCACACCATTTTTCAGCTATCGGTTTCTTCTTCTTTTTTTTTAATCTTGCCCGACAAAGTTCTGCTGTTGCCCTGCACGCCCAAGGGGGTTTGATCCAGACTGTGACATTCACTTTGGAAGATTGCCACGTTCCTAGCTTTCCATAACTGTCAACACGACAGCACGATGAAGGCCGATGATTCCTCTGTGGGAACCCCAGCCTGAGGGATTGCCAAGTGCAGGCTTCTCATGTCAATGCCGATGAGGTGAGGCATGTTCAGTTTTTCCCAGAAGAGCTTGCCCAGAGCACAGCCACTAATAATGTGTTCTGGAGTCTTATCCTCTAAGTTGCACGGAGCTGGAAACAACGTGCCTCTTGAGCAGAACCGAGCGGCATTGAATCCTCCTCTGGAGCAGCAGCCACATGAACATCTGCACTCTTGGGGGAGCTGAGTTTCTCCGGATGAAAACTGACCTGTCATCCACTTGCTGACCCTGAGCCTTCAACATACAGTAGATAGCTCCACTGTCCAGACCATTTCTCTGGTTGAGGAAAGGCGACGCACGGTGGTCCGCTCGTCGGTGAGCGCCGTGCCCTGGATCCGATGTTGAACTTGCGCCAGTTCTTGTTGTGCCCGGTGCGAAAGCCTGGGAACGAGGGAATGTTGAAGCCCAGCTGCCAAGAACTCACTGACAGAGGCCTCCTTTCTGTTGCAATGACTGAACAAAGCTGGGAAAGAGTCTGCAAGGGCCTCATCGCCAAGCCACACATCCATCCAAAAGGAGCAACTCTTCCCATTTCCGAGAACCACTGATGTGATCGCTTGATAAAGGGGTAGTAGGCTGCGGAGCACCTCCCAGTGGTCACCATGGACGTCCCCCCGCAGGGAGGCGATGGAGGCCCGCCCCTGCACCCACTGTGCCCACGCCAAAGATTGCGGACAGTGTAGTCTATGAACAAGCTTTAGCAGTAAGCAAATGTTGTGGGTCCCCAGGTCCCTCGGCATGCACACAGAAAGCCAAGCGACCAGACAGCTCATTGGAGAGGACTTGCCCGTTGAGTCCCCTAACCAAAGGAAGGCTCTTCTCTTCTTGTCCATAGACTGCGTCACAGAAGGTGGAAGAAGTTGGAGTGAACTCATGAGGTAGACCGATTGACAGTCCAGAACTTAGTTCACCATGACAGCTCTGCCCATCGGGTTAAGTAATTGCGCTTGCCATGATCTGAGGTATCGATCAGTCTTTTGGATGTAGGGAGTGTAAGCCGACAGAGGTAGCTTGTGGATAGACAGAGGCAAACCCAAGTATGGCTGTGGGAAGCATTCTTTCCTGCATCCGATGACCTGCACACAAGAATTAACCTGCTGCTCGTCCATGTGAATCGGCACCAGCGTGCTTTTTGTCATAATTAATATTGAGTCCAGAGAAAGCAGCAAACTGATCTAACACTTGAGGCAGGATGCTTGAGCGGTGTCACCACGCAGGACAATCAGAGTATCGTCCCCGTATTGGAGAGCTGCGCAAGGCAGCCCCTCCTCTGTTGGGTGCCGGATACTTTCACTTGCTTTGATCATGCATTGCAGGGTTTCTGCCACCAGAAGGAAGAGGTAGGGGGAGATGGGGTCCCCCTGACGAAGTCCCCTTTTGCAGGTGATCCAGGGCCCTGGGCATCCATTCACCAGGACAGCCGATTTTTAGGGCGTAAGAATTTCCCTCATCCAATCAATCCACAGCTCACTGAAGCACCTTTTTTGACGCAACTCACTGAAGCACCGTGCCCTTAATACCGCAAAGAAGCCCTGCCAATTAACTGTATCGAACGCCTTGGCAAAGTCCAGCTTCAGAACCAGCGCCAGCTTCTTTCTCTTGTGACAAACTTGAACTAGCTCGGCTGCATAGACGAAAGTGTCTGAGATTGACCGTCCCCTGATGAATCCAGTCTGGTAAATGTCAATGAGTTTCGGGATCTCATCCTGGAGCTGTGTGGTCAGGATCTTGAACAGAATCTTCAGGCTGCAATTCTGTAGGCATATCGGCCTGAAGGAATCCACATCGACAGCACCTGGTTTCTTTGGCAGTAGCACCATGTGCGACCGGTTGATCGGGTCAAGCTGCGCATCACCGCGGTGGAAAGCTGACAGAAAACCCATGACCTGCTCCTTGACTGATGGCCAGGCCGCCTTGTAGAACGTATATGATTGAGCATCTGTCTTACTTCCACTTGTAGTCAGTGAAGACTTGCTCAACCGGGTCATTCATCCATGTTGAAACATAAACAGCATTATCACATTAGATATCATACATATGTTGACAGATCAGTCCAAGTAAATGGTCCAACAAAATGCATCCTTCTCAAGTGAAATAATTTCTAGAAAAGGATTGCACTTCTAACAATGTTCAGATGCTTAGTGTTGATTCAACATGGACTCATGATCTTGTGTAATCAACATTGACACTCACATTTAATTTCACAGCTAAAATATGGGTCATGTGACATGAATTTTGCTGTAAATGAAGAAATGATCAAACACAGTGAAACTACCACGCAATGCACCCAATCAACAACTGTACTAACAAAATGAACTGAAAGGCACCATACACTAGCAGAATTGTAAACAGAACAATCCAAACTATAATATAACACTGAAAGAAAATGCAGGGACACAACATCAAAATGCTCTCAGATAGCAACGAGAGGATTAACATACACCAGGAAGATCTTAAACAAGCAAGTCAATCATCCACAAGAGAATTGTGGATTCATTGTTCTATAAAACATAGATTGTGTATTATATATGGAACCTAAAATCTAGATTTTTTGTGTGAAAAACTTAGTATTTCAGATACTTTCTGCATATTTAAACAAGACGACATTAAAGATGCTTAATATAATCAAAGATACGAGCAGGAAGGGAGGACATGTACCTTGAACAAGTAGAGCAGCAACACCTGCAAGGATAAGCAACTAAATCTGATACATGAAGAATATGGATTAGAGAACGTACCTGGGGAGGCCAGCAAGAAAACACGACGGAGCAAACCTAGCACAGGTCCATCTCCGGAGGGGGAGGTGGGAGCAGCACCGCCGGTGCCAGCTGCTGCGGCTGCGGATCGTAGAAGATGTCCACGCACAGGACCACCACCATGAAGGCGGCTAAAGAGAGGTACAGCGAGATCCAGATTCGGGCCTCCTCGGGGACCAAGTTGAAGAACCAGATCGAGAGGGGCGTGACGAGGCAGGTCGCGATGTCGAGCCCGATCATAGTCCTGCCCCAGGCGAGGAACACGCGGTCCATGGCGTCGAGAAGAGGCAGCCTCGTCTTCTTCACCGCCGCCAAGGGTCGGGCCGGAGGAGGAGGCACCGAAGCAGGATCCAAAGGCGGCGACGGCTCGAGGGGAGCGAACGGGCGAGGACGGCGGATAAGCTGCGGCATCGCTGGATCGGTTCGAGGAACCGGGGGCGCCGCCGGCCGAGTCGAGGTCGCGAAGGGCGTGCGCGGAGCTGTGGTCGCGAAGGCCGGCTCGAGGGGAGTCGAGGTCGCGAAGATCGAGATCGGGATTGCGGGAAATCGAGAATCGATTGCTCAGGAAGGCGTGGGGGACGGCTGCACGCGATTGGGTTTTATGCCCGGGAAAATGCGGCGCCAACCTGGAAGGAAGAACAGGAGTCGGAATCGGCCTCCCGCCACCGCTCGGCACAGAGCTTTTAGTTTAGCCGAGGGTCCTTTTTTTTATTATATCGTCACTACCCTTTGGTCCTTTTTATTTATTACTTATAGTATTAATAACAAAATAAATAAATTAGGTTTTTTAATCACCGTATTTACCCCTTGAGCCTTGTGTGAGAAAAAAAAAAAAAATTCTGCATTAAGCTTCACGCTCGATATATTGATTGATTCCTAGCTGGTAGGAGTTATTATGACATCATCATACAATGGTTAAGTAATTCACAAAAAAAAAAAAAAATACAATGGTTAAGTATATATTTTTACAATTTTTAAACAACGCATAAATTAAAATGACCTTTTAGACTTACTAGTATACTAGGTAATTAATTTTGTGCATTGCTACAAAAATTAAAAAGTTGATCCTATTTTTAGGTTGCATTTTTAACCGAACATACCTGTATTACTGAGTAAGGAAAACGTATAAATAATACACGACTGAATACAGGTACTCTGTATAAGGATACACAAGACATTTGTCCCACGACTCCCACCCATCTTACACAACTCAAGAAAATAAGAAATTACAACCAGGTCCCTAGACCCATTGCTTGTCGAAGACACCGGAAATCCTTGCCGGCGGGGATCACTGACGTCGGTCATCACCATCCAATCTCAGATCCGAGGGAGCTCCATCGCACAAACGCTTTGAAGCGAGCCGCGAAAGACACTCGTCGTCAACGACGAGATGAAATCATCGTTAATCGCATGTCGACTGGGGCCAGAGCGGCACGGCCGAAGCACCCGCATATCTGGATCAAGACTCTTTGTTGATGACAAGCGCCGCAATGTGAAGCTCGAGCTCGATCCACCCTCCTAACTTCCGTAGAACACAAAGATTCCTCCGTACCTTGGAAGGAGAAGACCGGCGACCCACGTCGTCGGAGAGGAGACTAGAAACTCTTGTACAAGATCCACCTAGATCCGGAGCTCCAACTTGGTCTTTGAATCCGACGAACCCCAACCTCGCAAGCCCATTGCCGACACCAAATGGTAGCCAATGATGTGAAGAGAAAAGAGAGGCTTCGAGAGAAAGAGTCGTGGTCGATAGCTGGAGCCTTGGTACTACTAATAAACGTTGTTATAGCTTACTTTCATTGGAATTCAACCAAAAAAGTGAACATTGTAAATGCAAAATGAAGTTGACTATAACATGCCGTAATAACACGTGCTCTAAAATTAACTTTTTTTTTTTCTCGAACACGTCTTCACGTGTCTTTTTCATTAAGAGAAGAAGTCAGACTGGCCGAACAAACAGTACAACACAACAGTACACCACACAAACCACAAAGGAAGTGGCCACAACACACAAAACAACAACAACTGCCGAAAACAAAAAGAGGAGCACGGCACAGAGCCACCCAACTCAACACAACACGCTAGCTAAAGTCCAACATCACTAGGCCTAAACTCAGGACACGCCAATTGATTGTAGTGGAAGTCCCGGTCGCCGAGATTCACTCCGCCGAGCATCAAGGGGGCGTCACACCTCGACAGCAACTGCCCGAGGTGGATCCTAGTGCGGGGTCGGTGGCCCACGGCCATGCAACGATGACGGCGAGACAATGGTGTCAACCCCAAGACGAATCCAGGCCGAGTGCGACGTCGGTGGCCCACGGCCAAACAACGACGACGACGACGATGGCGTCGACATCCAAGCAAGACGACCAATTGCCGCCACGTTAGGGCGAAGTTGCGACTCCACACCGCCAAAGCCCAAGGGACGCTGCACCGATAAAGTAGTGGAAGTCCCGGGGCCGCCGAAATCGCGCGTCGGTGGCCCTCGGCCAGACATCGACGACGACGACAACAAATGCGACGATCCCGGACCAAGGCGGCCCAGAACGGCGGCGAAGCAAGGCGCCAAATGCAAGGCGGGGATGGCAAGGCGACAACGAAGATGGGGCGGAACTACACAGCGATGTAGGAGCTCGATGGGTTCAACAGCCTTTAAGAAGGGGATGACGCCCGCGGACGCCGGCCGCGTTGAGAAGTACCCACCGGAACTTTCGTTCCTAGAGTCCCTGAGTCGCGACGATGGAACCGATGACGACGCCTTCGTGGGAAGGTAATGAAGCAGTCGCCACCGTCGCCGCCCCAGCGCAAGGCCCGAGAGAAGGGTTTTCACCCGGTGTCGCCGCTCGCAATCGCCACCGCCGCCTTAGCGATCCCGCCAAATATCGCGGCCCGAGAGACGGACCACACGCCGCAGAGAGATCGCCGTCGTCCCCGCGGAAGGTGGAGGTGCGGCCTTGCCCGCCGCGGGGGGCGAGGTGGTGGCGCTAGCCTCGCCCGGCGCCGCCACACGCCGAACCGCCGCCCGCAGGCGCGGGCCCCGCCCGCGCCGGGACTAGCGTGGCGGCCACCCGCCGCCCACCGGAGTGGCCCGACGCTTGCTTTACCAACGAGGCGCCCCGGGCACCAACCGAGGAGCACCTGTCTCACCGACCCCGCACGCACCTGGCGGGGAGGCGGCACGGGGAACTCCGCCAAGAAACCACAAAGCAAGCGGGAGGCCGACGGCCGCCGCCGCCCGGCACGGGCGAGCGAGCCGGGGGCGCCACCATCCCGGCGAGGGGGCCGACCGAGCCGGGCGCGCCAGCGGCGCCCGGCCTCGCCCGCCCGCGAACCCTAGCCCGACCCGGCCGAAGCCGCGCGAGGGCCGTGGCGGGGGCACCGGGGCCGGATCTCGGTCGAAGGAGGCCCGGATCCGCCGCCCGCCGCCCGACGGCCGCCGGGCGCCGACGAGGAAGGGGGGAGGGAGGGGAGGCCGGGGAGGAGCCGCGAGCGGGCGCGCTTTTTGAGCCGCCCCTCGGCCCGCCGTCGGGCGGCGAGGAGGCGCGGCGACGGGGAGGAGGAGCGGCCGGCGATGGGGGCCCTCGGGTCGGCCCCGGAGGGAGACGACGCGAGGGAGAGCGGGCTGTTACTGCCTTCTCTCTGAAATTAACTTCGGTTCCATTAAAGTGGAAGTAACTAAATTAGTTCGTAGTTGTAAGCTTTTGAATCCCTTACACGAAGTAACATAGAAGTTACGTGGACTTGGACCTAAGATCCCTGCAGTTCCAAAACTGCAAGGCAATTCGTTCACCATTTCGCATGGCCACGCAGGCTCATGCCCGTATATATACAAGTCTACAACATCAGGTATGGGAACGTGCTTTACCGTGGAATCTCTTATCTCCGTGTATGTACTCTACGTTCCAATGAACAGAAATTTGAACTCTGGAATAAACAAACTTTTTTCTGACAGAAACGCGTCTGGCCATTGACTTACCCGCGTCGTAGCTAACTCCACCACGGCCGGGACGCGTCCAAGATCCAAGCGCGTTCTGCTCCATTCCATCAGTTAGCACGTACAGTAACTAAAATGAAATGAAATGCGCGTTCGGCTCCATCCCATCTTCTTTATATATAGACCCACACTTCATTGTCTCTCCCAGTCCTTCTGCAGCTCTGCTTCTTCCGGCTCCAGGTCACAGGTCAGCCTTCTTGATGTCCTCGCTCTTCTTCACATGAATTTTGCAAAACCTTGTGCTTGTTCTCGCTTGCCATCGCAGTGCACTGTTATCTTTGATTCAATGCATCTGTAGTAATAGAATTTGTATGCTCCTGCACATTTGAAAGCGTGTTCCATTAGACCTGCATTCTGCTTTGAACAAAAGTTAGTAATGAATCATTTGTCATATCTAATTCGAGGGAGGGAAACAAATCTGAAAGCCCTACAGCAACTGTCCTGACGCCTGATAGATGCAGAGTTTCAGCATAACCTGGATCACTCTGAATCTTTCAGGGATACAATCATTCCTGGTTGATTTGGGGATGGCCAGATGCATAGATCCCAACTTTTTAAACCTTTCAAACTAGTAGCAAATAAAATGCTAGTTTAGATTAACTCCAGTTGAGGGTATGCCAAATAAAGCTTTGGATGTAGTAGTTCAAATCTACTATATGCAGCACTGCAACAAAGCATCACATATCCAAACACTAGGTTATTTTCTAATGCTTTTTTTAAGCTTATTCTTTCTTGGCATAAATTGTTTATAAGTACTGTGTCATATTCCCATCAATTAGATGTTCTAACCATATCTTGTGTTGTGTCTTTCAGTCACTCAGATAAAAAATTTCTAAATCGTCAGAGATGAGTACTAACACCACGGCTAGTCTTCTAAGCACATTGCCCAAGGATATACCAGCAAGCTTTCTGAAGCAAATCACAGATGATTTCTCTCCTAAGCGAGAACTTGGTAAAGGTGCATTTGGAACAGTCTACAAGGTATGATTATATTATGCCTGAATTTTTTTACTGTCATCTCAAGTTGATTGAACACATGTCAGCATGACAATATACATAATACATGATACTTGACATAGGGAATTACGGAGAATGGGGAAATGATTGCTGTGAAGAAACTTGGGGAAAACTCTCCGGTGGCGAATGACAAAACATTTAATAATGAGGTCTGTAATCTTATGGCTGCCCAAGATGAAAATATAGTGAAGTTGGTGGGCTACTGCCATGAGTCACAGAAGAAGGTGGTGCAACACAACGGAAGATATATCATTGTAGATATTGCTGAAGTTTTCCTCTGCTATGAATATCTACCTAAGGGAAGCCTTGAGAAGTATCTATTTGGTATGTATATGTACTACACTATTGTACTACAATATTGGACAGCATTGGCCACTATGTTCCTCAATCAATGTTTTCATCCTATTGAGTTTAAAGTAGCTACTTCAAGATCAATGAGTTATTAAATTCATATTATATAACCAAAAAAAAATGTGTTATTAGTACAATAAGATTTTTTTTTCTTGTAAAGATTACTTACATATCTCTGTGTTCTACTTCTTCAGCTGAATCTAATAGAATCCACTGGGACACACGGTTTAGAATAGTTCAAGGAATCTGCAATGGTTTACATTTCCTACATAAAGAAATGGATCAGCCTGTCGTTCACATGGATCTCAAGCCTGAAAATATTTTGTTGGGTGATAATATGGTCCCCAAAATTGCTGATTTTGGACTTTCAAGACTCTTCGGTCAAGAGCAAACCCGAATGAACACTCAAAATGTTGTGGGATCAGTGTAAGTGAAAAATGTGAAATGACTATTTTCCATTATTACTAGTCCAGATTTTAAAATTCACACTAAATAAGTTTTAATGAAATCTGTTCAGCGGATATATGGCTCCGGAATATCTATATAGAGGTGAAATCTCTACCCAGTCAGACATATATAGTTTGGGTCTACTAATCATTCAGATAAGCACCGGAGAAAAGAATATCCCCAATTCTGAAGACAAGTGTGGACGAAAATTTATTGAGAAAGTAAGATCATGTTATTTGGTATTTTCATGATTTTTTTTAATATACTAAATTAGATTTAGTTTGCATTATATGATATAACAAGAGGAACATCGAAACCTGTAGGTACAAAAAAGTTGGACAGATGGCCAGATATCATCCAAGTACATATCATTTGATCCAGATCGCCTCCAGCAAATCAAAATGTGTGTTGAAATTGGGTTACAATGTGTAGAACATGAACGCAAGATGAGACCTTCCATAGCGTATATTGTTGAAAAGCTCAATGCAATGCAGGAATGAGGTATGAAGTATGAACACTGGAACAATGAATCCCTTTGATCAGTTTCTTGCAGAAATGCTACCCAATTTTGACAAACCTAAGGCCAAAATGGTTTGCAGTTATGCTCAAGCCTTGTTATTCTGAATAGAACTTGCTGATCAATTTACTTGTAATAGTTGGAAACTTAGGGGATGCTTTGGCCTAAGGACATTATAACTTTCAGGTCCAACTATACATGATACAAAGAGACCATAGTTTGCATTATCAATTGTTTAAGTAATCTAAGTTCCATGTATATTTTAGAAACGAATGGGGTTTTCCTTAAGTTCCATGCATCAGCTACTCCTATTTTTCTTGCCTTGTACTTATAATTTGGATTATGTTTTCTGTTCCAAAAAGCCAACACATACAACATCACATGGTTCATGCTACATTCTGCCAATGCTAACATATCCTATGGAAATTTTTAGGCCTCCCAGTCCCAGCGAGTTTCAAACATATTGGCCTCCAGAGGATGACAGATCAATATCCAAGATGGATAAAGCATGTTTATTATTCATAGACAGTCCAAATTTCCTTTTGGAATAAGATTCTTTCTTTTATCATCTCATTGTGGAAACTATCACATTGTATTCCTTCCATAAACACCAGAACTGCTGCTCCAAATATATTGTTATTGTAATCATTATGTAAAGAAGTATTTAAATTAAGGAATGGTACCCAACAATTCCATTAAAATTCCTACTGAATGGACTACTCCAAATTAATTTTGGAAGAATCCAAATAGACCTAACGGTTTTCTTCATATATGTGTGCGCCTGTGCTATCCATATTTTTCATGTGTTGCCTCGAAATTACTATTCATATTTACACGTGATCTACACCTTATAGAGAACCAAGTAATCTGGTGTAGTTAGCAAAGCTGATGGTTCATACTTGAGCTTATTCTTCTATAAACAGAAATCGATGCTTCAGATTTCCAACTTACTATATAGTTTTTTTTTTTTTTTGAACCATAAATACAGCAGGGGAAGCACTTTATCTGTATGCATTACTAGGTTTGAACACATCTGTTTACCTAGATTATAACATGCACATGCTATACCATGGATAAGTATATGGAAAAGCTTAAGATTCTTAGTATGATGTCTACCAAGAACCTCTGTAAAATTGAAACACCAATTGTAATTTTAATTTTGTGGCCATCTCAAGTCATCAGGATCAAAATATAAGATGAGTCATGAGACATGCATAGATGGTTAGTTGCAGTGTATAACCAAAATAATTTAAATCAGAATTTAACAAATAAGAGAAACAATACACGTTTTTATGCCAAGTTTTTCCCCCCACAAAAACATATCCTACAAATGACTTTCATCTCAAACGAACTAAAATAGAGGACCCCAGTATAATAAGTTAATAACAAGGAGGTAAAAAATGCCCAGCATTAAACAATCAGATAATCAATCGATGAAATGAGCTTTGGTACCTGCATTCCTCATGGCATGGCGATTGGTGAATCGCAATTCGCAATCCGTTTCCAGACCTTGAGCAGGACACATATGAGGACTACGAAACCAAGATACGGAAGAAAAGAAGATTAGAGTCTAGGCCCATGTATTTTTGTTCGGTACGGTAGTGCAGCAATTCGTCGAGCAGGTCCTTTGCTCGGGGACCGACCTCTGACGCCGCGAGGCCGAAGTGCTTGAGGACCGGAGGAGGCGAATGGAGCGGAGCGGAGCGGAGTACGAGTCCACCCATGCGTCGAACGGTAGAGATGTAAAGAAACCGAGGTACCCGGCGTGGTAGCCAAGGCCGTGGCTGGTCCCTGCCGCCGTGCTCAGGAATTGGGGGCCATCGGGTCGACGCAGTAGGAAAAATTCCATTTCAGTAGCCATCCAATCCCACCAGGAACACATACATGATTCTAGAGAAAACCATTAACGAATCACCTACCTGGCAATGTGCTGCTGCTGTGTTGCAAAGAGCAGATAACTCCGGCAATGGGCAATGGCTGCTCCTCCCCCGACCAAACACTCTGACCTGGTGCAGGTTGGAATGGCGCCTGACGGAGAGACGGTAGCCGTCTGGCGTCTACTGCTCCCCTGTGCAATAAAAAAAAAAAAACAATTCTCATCCTCCCTAGTCAAACAATTCTAGGTGAATTAAATTGATATAAAATATATATTTTTATAAAAATCAAATAATATTTTTGGAATAATTAAAAATATATTTAATAATAAATCTATTTGAATAAATAAATATTGATATTACTTTTTTTCGAGGTAAATAAATTTAAAAAAATTGTATTTTTCCTCATCTAAAATTATCACCATAAAACGTTTCTTTAGAGACAGCTAGAATGGTTTTCACATATGGCGGCCGCACTCACCTCTACCGAGATATCTATGTATATCTATAATCTCTATAATAAATCAAACGATTTCTAGATGTTAGTTCTAACCCACCACCTCTATAAGCCGATTCTTCTATAAAGTATAAACTGGCTGAAATCCATCTAGCTCTATAAGTCAACTAGTATAGTGCTCGTGCTAACGCTACGAGTTCGTTTTAGGGAAAGCACATGAAAACAAACAACAATATTTTCTTCATGTTTCCCACTCAACTCCCACTTCATTTTTGAACAATTACATTGCAACTCCACTAATTAACCAAATAACCAAATATAAAGTTTGAAATATATATTACCAAATAACCAAATATAACCAAATATACAAAAAAATAGCAAGGAGAATAACCCCAAGAGGAACTCACCAAGCAACTCCACCCCTATCTTATTTGTACATGTGCCTAAAAAAAGTCCATGTGAATCGCTAGAAACATGTGAAGTGTATGGCTAACCCAATAACGAAAGTTTCGTATTGTAATGAATATTTGATTGGTTGACCTTTAAAATATGCCAAGCCAAATATTTTTACATGCTATGATTTTAGCTATTGTTTGGTTTGTTATCAAAACTTGACAACCTCCCATATTTTGCTCGCCAAATTTATGGCAAATCTTTTTATATTTCTTTGGCTTGCTAAATCTTTTGATATGATCAATATTGACCACAAACCAATCAGACCCGTGACATATTTTTTATAGTAAATTCAATTATGGTACGAATGTTGAGTGTTGCCGCGGGTATGAAGGAGAAATCTATGAGGTAGACTATTACTATCACTCTCCTATTCTTTTTATTTCTTTTTTTTTTTTTTTTTTTTTTTTTTTTTACTTTACTCTATACCAACTACGGTCAGTGGGTTCACTTATAATTTTATTAAAATATATCTATATGAGATCTTGCTTTGAAGGATGTATTAAAAGGAATTCAATGTTGCAATCAGAATTTAATTTATTTTTTAGTTTGTGAGTTATAATATTTTTTAGTTAGTTCAAATAGTGGGGCTTGCCGCTGGATGTCATGGTCTTAGTGGGGGTTCTTTGTTGTGGCATGCTTGCATTTTGAGAGAACTCTTTAGTGGAGTTCTTTACGTAGATGTAGATTCTCTATGAATCTAATTAAATTTGAAATTGTTTGACCGTGCAATTCCTCTTAAGCGGCCATTGTCTACGGGACGGCGCGACGGAATTGGGCGGCCAGTCCCCGCCACGCCGCGCGATAGATTGTCCGCGCCGCCGCTGCCCCAGCCGCGTCCGCGCTTTTTCTATGCTATCCGGTACTGCAGGTTCATTTTCCGTCTGTCTGGTTGCGGGTTAGAGCGAGCTGGGTTGGGTTGAACCCCTTTTTCGGGTGTTTGGATGGAGGCAGCAGGGAATGGAGCCAACCCACGAGAGGAATATTCGGTGAAGATGCGGATCGGCTCCGTCCGCTGAAATCTGGCGGACGGAGGTAACCCCTGTTTCAGAAACGTGGGTTCCATTTCTCCATCGTGTTTATCCCCCCAGGTCCGACCGCGCATCCTCCGTGGACGGCGGGCGGGGGGCGGCGCCCTCCGTGCCGTGGCGGGCGCACCTTCCCGGGGACGGCGGACGGTGTCACGTACCGCTTTGCACCCATTGAGGAGCTCGAGCTCGACCGTAAAATTCTAGCAAGGGCAAACGCAAAAACGCCGCGCGTGCCCGCGGCATGGTCCCGCCCGCCATGGTCCGCCGAAGCCGAAACGACGCGACGCCCACCGGCTCGGCCCGTCGCCGCCGCCGCCGCCGCTGCTCAATCTCTCGCGAGGGGCGACTCATCCTCTAGATCCGCTGCGTGGGGGCGAGGGGCGGCGCGACCTCCAGGTCCGCCCACGCGCGACACCTGGAATGGGGGACGGCCACGCCGAAAGGCCGGGGAACGGAAACAGGGGCTGTAGGGCCACCGCAGGACGAAGCGAAGCCGGGCGGCGCACCAGGAACTGTGCGTAGAGGAGGGAGAGGGTTTCAACATAATTTTATTTCACTCTCAGGGTTGTTTAGGTAAAAGTACTAGAGAGAAGGAATTATAGATCGGATCTCGGTGGATTTTAATAAACTTCAGGAGTCCTGATGCAAAGTGTCAGTAATAACGCTGCTAGAGCCCATTCCGTTCTCAGCCCATTCCGTTTCTGATTCCAAATTCCAATCACTACAACCCAATACCAGATGGAGCCACTCCGTCCCTAAAATCAAAATTGCAACCAAATATAGAACGGAGCGGCTCCGTCCCAAAACAAGGGTTGGAGCTATCTCAACCCACTGATGCCATATCTAAGGATTTTTTATTTATTTGCCACTCTTACGGATGCAAACCTGCTACGGTTAGAGGACCGCGGTGCGATCAGTCTTAGCAATTTCTTCAACGTCTTATTTGGTTCTGGAATTCCTCGGCAATTTCTTCAACATTACAAGAGTGATTTTCTATCATAGATGGCACCGCGTAACGCCGTTGACGACGACTGCAGCTTGGGGTCGAGTCAAGTCAACAAAGTCTTATGGCGTTCTCACACGACGGATTTTGTCCGGAGCTTCTCACCATTGAGTGTCTCCTCTTGCTGTGCAGTGTGCCTCCACGGCTCCCGCTCCAATCCCCTCCCTCCTCCACGGCTCCGATCCACCCATATCATCGATCTCTTCTCTGGAGCTTTGCCGGAGTCAGGCAGTGAGCGCTGTAGGCACATAGCATTCCACCCTCCTCAACCCCCTCCGCTAGCCGGTGAGCAGCTGCCGGCGGGCTCCGGCCGCCCACGCCCACAGGAGACCGCGAGTGGGACGGCCTCGCGCTCAGCTCAGGCCTGAGGGGCCGAGCTTCAGGCACGGTGAGGACACCGTTGACCCTACCTACTCAAAATTGGTGGAAGTTGATTGATTTGTTTTTCGTAGAAATTCTGTGCGCTATGAATATGAATGAACTTCAGTTTTTTTTTTCTGTGTTTGATTGACATGAGTTAGGCTTGTACATACAGTATGGTACGTAGCAAGGTACACAAAAATCAACTAAACATGTTATAACTAAACACTCAGTTTTATTAATTATTGTATACGGGAACGGACATTCAGAAGTCCTCCATTTTTATGTTTTGAAACCCAGCTTCCCTTCTTTTTATATCGACATATGTAGGTAATTTAGATACAAAGTGTTTCTTTTATCATTATGTGTCATAATAGCATATGTGGATAATTTGAATGCACAACGAAGGTTACTTTGCTTTATCTTTCATATCGGAAGAGTGGGTAATTTAAATTCAAATTTCAAGGTTGCTTTATACAATTTTCAAAATGGCAGATGCTGGTAATTTTTTAGGAAACAGAAAACATCCAATAGGCATTATTAACGGTGATGATTAGAGTCTATCAAATTAAAGGTCATATGTTTCTAACTATTATGTATCGAAATTTCTATAATTTAGCTCACCTCGTGTAAAGCCTTTGGGTCCTCTAATAAGTAATAGTAAGATCATTGTTAATTCAATAGATGGGTAAGTATTATTCCCAACCTTCTATAAGAAGTATATCTCTTAATATGATGGAAAACTTGTGAAAGTAAGATATGTTACTTACTAATCATTGCTATTATAGTTGTTTGGAGTCCTAAACATAACAAAAAATATTAAAATTTGGTTGTAAATTTTGAGTTGGTATGTATTTTTTTCAAAAAGATACATGCATGTTTTTAATATATTTCGCAAAGGAGACTTCAGGCAGTTAGATGTCAATCCTAGTTGGATTACACAGAAGGTTTATGATACTTTGCACGTTATCTTCTGTGATTTGAATATAAATTATGTTTTTATTGGATTTATGAAATTTATAATTTCATTGCATACTTGCATATACCATGAGATAAATGGGTCAGCGATTTGCATGCACGTTGAGGCTTAGGAAGGACTAGCATCTGCACTAACATCTGTTTTTACCTATGCATTAATTGAAGGAGAAAATACAATGTACATTGTCCATTGATCAGTGGGGCTATTATCTCCAGAGAAGATATAATCTTTAAGAATGGATAATATTGTGTGCCTTTTGTTAACATGTACGCACCAGTCTCTGAAACTTCAAGTAAAAAAAAAAAATATTATGTACACTATCTTGAACTAATCTTTATTAGTCATTCTTGTATTCTTGATCTTCCACGAATATACCTTCTGCTAGTTACTTCTATTGTATCTAACTGCTTTATTTAACAAGCTCCTTGGTTTTGACAATGCAGAGCTGAACTAATGGCAGAAGCAGTGCTAACTGTCCTCTCGAAAATTGGTAATGTTTTAGGAGATGAAGTCATCAAATTCATTGTTGCTGAAGCTTCAAAAAAAGTAGCAAATCTGTGGGAGCTACCAGAAAATATTAGGCACATTGGGGATGACTTGAAAATGATGAACAGTGTAGTCCAAGATTTGGATACGATGAATCTCAACTTGAATGTGGTCAAGGAATGGATCACAAATCTGAGAAATCTGGCCTTCCGTGTCGAGGATGTAATCGACAAGTACTCATACCATGCTTTTAAGATGCAGGAAGAAGGATCATTGATGCGGTTAGTCAAAGGTGCACACAACGCCAAAATTTTCAGTGATATTGCTGATGAGGTAGTTCACATAAAGCATGAGATCAAGAGAGTGAAACAACAGCGAAGAGACTATTTCCCTGCTGTCCAGGTTGTTCCAGCAAGTTCATCTGAAATTATTCGACAAGGATACCTAGGCTGCTTGCCAGAGCTTATTCAAGATGAAGATCTCGTGGGAATTAAATCCAATCAGGAAAAGTTGATTGAATGGCTTCACTGCAATGAGCCAAACAGCACAGTGATAACGGTGTCCGGTATGGGTGGATTGGGAAAGACCACTCTGGTAATGAATGTATATGAGCGTGAGAAGACCAAATTCCCTGTTCGCGCATGGATCACAGTGTCACAGACTAACACAACAGTTGGTTTGCTTAGAGAGCTACTCAGAAAGATCACGAAGGATGCATATAAGCCATCAGTAAGCATCGAAAGTATGGATGCCTACAAGTTGAGAGAAGAAATTAAGAATGCCCTAGGTACCAGCAAATGTTTGTTGGTTTTGGATGATGTTTGGAATATGGATGTGTACCATCAAATGGAAGACATTTTCAGGGCTCCCCAAACAAACCGCATCATCATCACAACACGGAGTGAAGATGTTGCGTCTCTTGCATCTTCAGAACGCCGTCTTCAGCTTCAGCCTTTGGGAAGCTCTGATGCGTTCATCCTCTTTTGTAGAAGGGCCTTTAATAACAGAGCAGACCGAAAGTGCCCTGCAGAGCTCCAAGATGTGGCTACTTCCATAGTAGATAGGTGCAAGGGCCTGCCATTGGCAATTATATCTATGGGCAGTCTTATGTCCTCGAAGAAAGAGCAATACTGGAATCAAGTGTACAACCAGTTCCAGAGCGAGCTAGCTAAATCATACAATGTCCAGGCAGTTTTGAGGCTTAGCTACAATGACTTGCCAGGTGACCTCAGAAACTGTTTCCTATACTGCAGCTTGTTACCAGAAGATCACATCATGTCAAGAGAGAGCCTTGTCAGGCAGTGGGTTGCTGAAGGATTTGCAGTGACCAACGGAAACAACACGCTGGAGGAAGTGGCTGAACTAAATCTCGAGGAGCTCATTACCAGGAACTTGCTGCAAGTTAAGGAGTATGATGAGCTTGGTAGGGTGGACACATGTAAGATGCACGACATTGTTCGTGAGCTGGCTCTTTCAATAGCTAAAGACGAGAAGTTTGGCTCTGCAAATAATCAAGGTGCAATGATAAAGATGAATGAGAAAGTGCGTCGCCTGTCATTGTGTGGATGGAATGACAGTGATGTACCAACAGTGAGATTCTCACACCTTCGCACTCTATTTTCACTTGATGGTGTAATGTCCACTCACATGTTAGCCTCATTTTTTTCTGGATCAAGCTACCTTACTGTTCTTGAGCTGCAAGATTCTGAAATAACAGAAGTGCCAGTAACTATAGGCAATCTGTTTAACCTACGTTACATTGGCTTACGCCGCACTGGAGTTAAGTCACTCCCAGAGTGTATTGAGAAGCTGTCCAACCTACAGACACTGGACATCAAGCAAACAAAAATAGAGAAGTTACCACGAGGCATAGTCAAGGTCAAGAAGCTGAGGCACCTGTTAGCCGACAGAGTTGTTGATGAGAAGCAGAAAGATTTCCAGTACTTTGCTGCGGTACAGCCACCCAAGTATCTGTCAAACATGGTCGAACTTCAGACTCTCGAGACTGTGGAGGCCACAAATGATTTGGCAAACCAACTGGACAAACTCAGGAAACTACGAAGCGTGTGGATTGGCAAAGTTAGTACCATGCATTCTGCAGAGCTTTTTGCTACTTTATCCAAGCTGCCACTTCTTTCAAGCTTGCTTCTCAATGCAATTGACGAGGAGCAGCCACTTCAGTTAGAAGCTCTCAATCCACATTCCAAACAACTCCACAAGTTGATCGTCAGGGGCCGCTGGGCTGCCGAGACACTGAAGTGCCCAATATTTCAAGGCCATGGGAAAAACCTCAAGTATCTAGCTCTAAGCTGGTCTGGTCTTCAGGAAGACCCGCTACCTCTTATTGCTCCACATGTGCCGAACCTCACCTATCTGAGTCTTAACAGGGTGAGCAGCACAGAGACAATGGTTATTTCTGAAGGGTCCTTTCCACAGCTAAAGACACTAATACTGAAAAACATGCTCAATGTCAACCAGTTCAGTGTTGGGAAGAATGCTCTTCGAAACGTTGAAGGTTTATATATTGTAGCGCTACCAAAGCTGAATAAGGTTCCTCAAGGATTTGAATCCCTTGTCTCTTTAAGGAAGCTCTGGTTACTGTATCTGCATAAGGATTTCAAGACATTGTGGGAGCTAAGTAGAATGCCCCAGAAGATGCCACAAGTGGTGGAGGTTCGCTTCGAGTGATGGCCTGCTTCTTCATACAACAATACTTCTGATTATTTATGCATGTTGTCGTTTGTCTTTGATTCTTCCAGTAGATCTGCAATATTTGAATGTTTTTATGGCTTGTGTTTTTCCTTTAAATAAATCCGGAGTAAACGGATCTCCTCACCAAGAATGTGCCTGATAGTTGTGTGTATGCCATGTTATTGTGAGTTCTTTGTAGTTTGATTTCCCTTTTGATGTACGAACCTTGTCATTGGACTGGATTTGACAATAAAATTCTGTGTTAGTGTCACCATCATGGTTCAGTTCTGAAGTAATAAGGCAAACACATGTGCGAGCTTCTGCACAAAAGTTCGTTACATGATATTTAAGATTTCCCAAAAGATTTTGTTGAAATGGCAGAGGGCTTGTTCATGCCACAACTCAAGCAAGATGCGTAGGCAAGTCCACATCCGTGTGAACGGCACTAGCGGCCGGCCACATTTGAATGTATACACTTTAGATCCAATGGACAAAATAGTGTCACCTAGTATTTCATTTCATATTATAGTACCGAGTTGCTCTCCAAAGCCTCGTCTCTCACCTTCACCGGAATTATTGACCTGTTTTTTTTTTTTGGTTGTACTACCTGCTTTTTTGTAGTACAGTAGCGTAGTAGTTTAAACATAGACAGCACATATTGTACCTTTTTTGAACCAGCACATGACATGCACCGCAATTAGTGTGGTCCATTGCCGCGCGGGGTCTAAAATCCTTTTGTTGGCATCATTCTTGATATAAGCATCATCATATATCTATCTACTGGTGTAGTGGCGTGGTTGCTGCCCTCTCTCCTTTCCTCTCTTGGCCATCTGCAAGATTGCTTCAGGTTAGTTTCTCTGACTCTTATTCATTCTGAAAAAGCTTTAGGGAAGTTTATTTACGCCAGCTGGATCGTCGTAGTGTACGTTTACTACCAAATCTAACCTGGCCACTTAATTCCTTCCGTGAGGTAGTATGTATGTATGGTCGGAATCAGAGCAAATACATGTAGATTTCCCAATATTTGAAAAAAAATGTAATTAAACATTGTTTAATCATGATTAAGCGCTAAAAGCTGGCCCAGCGTTGTGGTTAGGGCCTGTGCGGCCAATTATATATTCTTGTGTGGCCAATCGGTCATCGGTGCAAAGAGTTTTTTTTTTTTTTTTTTTCTCATCGGTGCAAGAGGTTGATTAGTGTGGTAGCAACAACAAGGTGACAACAAAAATCAGAAACCTTTTCGTGACTATAGCTCAGTTTGTCACAGCTCAGCTTTACTAGTAAAATTATTTTTATTTATTTATTTCAGCTTCATGAACAACTTATCCCACGAAGCTAAGCTGTTTTTTGGAACCATTGAAAAATGTTGTTGGTACACTGTACTCTATCTGTTTCAAAATAAATCAACTTCTAAGTTGCCTTAAGTCAAATTATTTTATTTTTTGTTTCACAAAAAAATATATAACTAAGTTTATAATAAAGAACGCCAATATCTACACCAAATTAGTAGTATGTGCTTATTACTTGTTTGGTGTCATAAATGTTTTAGGAATTAATTTGTTTTTGGACGGAGTAGTACTTAAAAATTGCCATCTGGAGCTGTCATTGCTGGCTCGTCCTCGGTTTGCTGGAAGCCTGGAACCATCACGGACCCAAATTATTTAGTCCGTGTGTTTAATCAACTCGAAGGTCTTCTCTATTGGTTCGCTGACCTGCATCGACCATGCACTAGTTTAGATGCTGTTCGCATCAATCAATCTCGACTAGTAGAGGGCGGCATGATAACATGAAGTTAAGTAGAAACTTTAATTTATACATGAACTAAAATACAAATAGTTACATTGTGTTGGGTAGTATATTGGTGGATATAAAGCTCTATTATTCGTTAATTATACAGGGTGGGTATAGAATATGATGGATTGATATTACAAAAAGTAAGCTGAAAGTACTTCGGCGTTGCGATGGTGTGTTTGGTTGATATCAAGTCTTGTGCGAAGCTGATTCTACTTTTTATAATCTGAAGAAGCCAAGTAAAGTTCTTGTCCTTTGTTGACAGAGATGGAAAATGATCTATTCCGCGCATGAGCCATATTCGCTGCTGATGGATGTGGCCATTGAGGACTCTGAAGTGATATCTGCATACACATAACTAAATGGAGTTACCGCCGAAAGTGTATATAGCATATAAGGAACCAGGGAGAATGTAGGGGATAATTTTTATGAAGAACATAAAAATGCAGTAGAAAATACAGTAGGTGGCCATCAAGAAATTAGCCGCTGTACATGGCACTGAGGTAGTGGTAGGCGCAGATGAACGAACCCTTTTATTGAGCAATGACCTGACATAGAATGAAGACCAATGTTGCATTACTTAATGGAATTATTACATCTATAGCATGTCCAATTTGAAAGAACCTACTCTGCAGACACAACAATCTCTTGGATAATAAAATATTGACAAAGAGACCATGAACGTACAAGGGTGGAATTACATAGTCTCTTCGGTATGAGAGTGATGCACCACTAAGGAGGCATTGGCTCTGTTCCTCCCATTAATTGGCAAATAATATCACGCTGCACATATGACATATCAGACAATCAGAAATCAGAGCTTCATATGCGCTGAGGTCATATATGACACTAAGAATGATACTTTATGATCATATCAAGGCATATATGAATGTCTGCCCACATGTTACCTCTGCAATGCACAAGTGCTCTCCCTTGCCAAAGTCTGGGTGCCTCGAGCTTTGGTGCAATGTGACAAAAATCTGCACCGGTGATGTCACAGAATTAGAACATACTCATGCTAAGGCTGCTAGTTGCACAAAGCGCTACAAGGACTGAATACATACACATCAACACTAGAGATGCCCGGTGAGAACTCATGCTCAAGGCTGCTAGTTGCACGAAGCCCAGCAATGACTGATTACATACAGCAACTTTGCCTGAAACAACTAAAAGTTACCGGCACATATGAAGGAATTCTTTAAGATGTATCATTTATGGACAGGGCTCCTGCCATTTTGTTCTCCACTGTCAGATGAAACCACAACAGATGCCCATTATTTCCTCCCACCATCGGATGTTGGACCCATATCACATGGTGGGTAAGTTGTAATTGCCTAGTGCGGTTACAGATTACATCATGATATACTGATATAAATATGCCAGGCAATAAGCTTTTAGATAACATGGTAATAACTAATGTACAAAGAAAACCTAGCAAAAGTATATGCCTGCCCACATTCTATCTCTGCAACGCAAAACTGCCACAGCTTCAGGTCGGGTTTTCTTGTCTCAACGGAAAGCTTAATGCTTCATTGATCCTACTGAAAACGAGTCGAAGTGGGACGCACGCGACTGCTGGTCCGCCAGTTTTTGCAACTACAGCCTTGTCGTCTGCACTCTCTCTCCGGCTGCCAGCGAAAGATGATAGCCTCCGCATTTTCCTTGGCGAAGATGCTGGTTTCTTGGTATGGGGCCGCCAAGACTTGTCCAAATCATGTTCTGAGGCCTTTTTACGTCCACTGGATTTAGATTTAGATTTAGATTTTGATCTTGATGCATGTGAAGATCTTGCTTGCCGTGGTTCTGCAACTCTGCTCTTCAGTAAGGAGTCAAGGCTACCCATCACTGGGCGGTGCTCATCTCTACTTGTGGGATGACTATCCTCCAAAACCTCCACGGTCACAGGGTACCCCACAATTGGTTTACCTGTCCATTTACTCATGAGGGAAACGAGGGGCACATGATGGCCCTTGTAGCTTCTTTGCACAGTCAGCTCAACATCATAAAATCTATTATCTGCACGTGCTCTCTTGGTTGGACTTGTTACAGGGCATCTTGGAGGTTTCAGATCAGGCCGCTGTCCAGGCGGTAGTAGTACTTGAAGTGGAACGGGGAATGATATTGTGCCCTTCTCAGAGTTTGAATGGTTGCTTATAGTTTCAGAGGACTCATCATGCTCAGGAGTCGCATATTGTGTATTATCCTCAAGCTCAGCAGGCCTAAAGACAGTACCTTCCGATTTTATAATCTCTTCACATTGCAGCAGCGAATTTTTATCCCTTTTGTGGCTTTCTTTTAGGCACCAAATCGACCGACGTTAGGCTTTTCATCTTGGAATTTCTATTATGTCGAAGTTATAGGTGGTGTGCCACCTATGCTACAGCCAGCACTTCGATTACTCAGTTTTGAAATTTGATCCTTTATGGATGCACAAGATCCATAAGTATCCAAATGACCTGGAAAAAATGACCAGAAAGAATAAGAAAAACACTCAATAGTTCAGAATGATAAAATCAGATCATAGAGTCCCATCCATTTATATGTAAAACTTGCATAAAAATATGATGACAAATGACTAAGGAACTGCAGTCCAATTGGATAACCAATCATATTTGTATGCTAGAAACCTAAAAGAACTCTGCTGCACAAGAAATTTTATTTCTTGCCAATAAGTGATTTGTCTAACAGTCTAACACCACATGGCCTACTGACTTATCTAATTGGACACAGTTGAACACATGACTTGAACGCTTAAGCAAACCTTACCTACTGTTATAACGCGTTACATCCACAAATACTATTCATGTGTACATTCATGTAACTGACCTATCTAACTGGAGACAGTATATAAGGTCTGCTTAAATACAAACAATTTTTTTACCAAACAAAGACAAATATGCTCCCTCCGTTTTTCTTAACTGTCGCAATTTGGCTTTGGTACACAGACCAAGGTGGAGATTAACTGCAGATTAGGTTAGGTCATCCATGTGGTCCATTCGATTATGCCGCTTTGTTACCCCTCCCTGCCAGCTGCATGCAAGCTAAATCACGGACGCGTGCAGAATATTCGCAGCATCCCAGGCCCGGCACAAGCGCATGGTTACATGCAGACTTAATGGTGCAGAACAAATGAGGCAGTGTTTAATGGATCGAAACGGTTAGACACAAATACGACATCTAATCCCGACTATTTCTGAAAACCAAATGCGACACTTAAACAACGGAGGGAGTAGTGCAAAAAAAAGGAAAATAAAAATGGCACTGCCTTTTACCTTCCTGCAGACCATCACCCTCCAAAGTAGCGGCATCAAGAAATTCGTCACAATCAGGGCCGTCATCATTGAGAAATCCAATCGTGCATGGGTCAGCATCCTTGAGAGTAATACCATTTACAGAACCTTTATGATTGTTGTGTGATGTATCTAATAATGTCTCCAAACTTGAAGTGCCTGAGCTGTAGGAACAGTTATTTACATCAGTTGGAAAAATATTTTTTGCCCTACTTGATTCAAACAAATTGGGTATCTGGCCTCCTGGGTACTGAGTAGAAGACTGGCCTGAAGGGTCCCAATGATAATAAGTTCCAGGCACTTCTGAATCTTCACATAACATTGATAGAGGACGATGCCTATCTTTCTTGCTCAAACTATCATAGGATTGCCCAATATTGGAGCGTTTCTTTTTTATGGATGACTGAGACTGCTTACCCTTTTTTATCCCATTGGCACTGGACAAATCATAGCCAAAGCTTGGTCCACTTTCAAGAAGAGGTACATCTGAAACGATTCCTGCACCAGACTTCTGCTTGGGAACATTCTTTGTTCCAATCTCCCTAAGATCTCTCATACGTTGGAATCCTTGAACTTTATCATCCTCACGATCTTTATGTCCCTTCCGCTTCTTCCTTTTTGACGATGCATACCTAGTGCTTGAAGAGGATAAATTTTGTGGCAGTTTATACAGTGTCAAGGCTTGAGACGACTCTTGAGCTGAATTTTCTTCTATATCATACATACTCCTTGCACCATGAGATTTTTTGCTGAGCCCATTTATATTTATAGACTTTGCAGAACACATATTCTGGGATGCACACATATCATTGGCGACATCCTCTTCAAGATCATCACAGTTATTTGGAAAACGGGACCTTTCAATTTCAAGGGCATGCATAATGGCATCCTCTCTGCGAACATATCTCCCTTCAGTCTGTGTCCTCTTTTGCTGGCGAGCTAGAGCCTTGGCTTTTGTATACATTCATCATATTCTCCACACGAAAATGACTTCACTCGCTTAGATTTTTCAAGATTATACCAGTCACTGTGGCAAAGTCCAACACAGCAAGTAAGATAGACATTTTCAGACTTAGAGTGCAGGTCAATACTTTAGTAAACTGATGATGTTCAGTGCTACAAACAGAAAATATCTGAATATGCAATGGAAGAGTGATAAACATTAATTTATGCACTTGTTTAGGAAGTTAAAAGCAAATGTTGAAGCCTAAAACATGCATACAACTTCAAATGGTTAGCTCACCAGATGAACAAAAATTTCAAATCAAACTTCTTATATGGTAATATTTTCTTAGTATATCAGCACAATTTTAAACAGAATATAATGACTTGGAGAGTATGTTCATAGACCAAATATATACCAAGAAAATAGATCAATCACTGTGCACGCAATTTTAATCTCTGTCTTAATTTTAAGGAACACATGAATTGTTTTGGCCTCACAAGGTATACATAGAAAGCTAAGCTTATCCTTATCATCTAACAGATACTTATGATACCTATAGCACTCTCTAGGTTCCGGCATCAGGGGGTTGTTATCCTTATCATCTAACAGATACTTACGAAACCTATACCATTCTCTAGATTCAGGCAACATGGTGTTGAGAGAAACGTTCAGTTGATGCTGCCACCATGGGTAACAAGAACAACATCTAGAGCTAAGTGTGCTATTTAAATATGGATACAAACATCCAGAAAAAAAAAAATCAGCATTGCTTGAAGTAGCTATACACAGTACCCTCCCTTTCGAAGTTCCCATTGTACCTAAATCAAAAGGTCCACCCAAAAAATTGTTCCCTGGCAGACTTTGAGATGAACACAATATGAGAGAGTGATCCAATGCCCATTAGACCAAGGACAAACAGTAGCGGCAACAGATCATCGGGAGCCGGCCAGTGGAATCAACGCATGAACCAGGAGCATATAACAAAGTGATTACAGACGGCAAGAGGGGAGGGGGGAGTTGAGTTATTGGTAGGGCAAGGGTTTGTACGGACATGCTGCCGTCGAGGCGGCCGAGGAGCTTGATAGGCGTGCCGGCGGAGCGCGGCGGGATGACGATGTTCTCGGGAAGCTCGTCCATGCCGAGGATCCGTCCTGGCCACCAGGATCCGTTGCGGCGGCGCACCCAGACGAGCGCCCCGACCTCGGCATCCGGCCCCGTCACGCCGCCGGGCCACTCCTCCTCTCCCGCGCAGCTCCCCATCGCCCTGTACGTCTGCAACCCCTGCCTATCACACCACCACCATCCCCTCCCCTCTCGCTCCTCCCCCCAACTAATCAAGTCAAGAAACCTCCTTCTTGTCCAAGAGATCAGGAAGGGCCTTAGAAACCCAGAGACGGCTTGTAGGAGATGGCCCTACTATCCCGAGCAGCGGCGGCGGTGGCGGCGCCGACGGCTGCCTCGTGGAGGCGGTGGTTCTCGGTGTGTAGGTGGGGAGAAGAGGTGGAAGGAGCGGAGGGGGCAGAAGTCCGGGGAAGGAGGAAGAAGGGAGTGGGGGTTAGGGGTGTGCGTTGGGCCGTTTTGGATGGAGAAAATGGGCTCCAAGAGGACCCGAAGCCCATTTTCAATGACAGTATGTCACGACTGGAAAGTCTACGGTTGTGATTGGTTGCTGGGTCTGACCTGATTGGTCAAAATGGCTCCCGGTTGCCAAGAAGATGGAAGGAGAGTGTCTCCGTTTGGCTTGGAAGGGGACCCGGTCATGGTGAGTTTCATTTGGACTATCATGTTATATAAAATAAAATAAAATTTGAATGAAACCCCTTACTCTCAATAGAAAGTTTCATCTTGTGGTTTCATAAGCATTTAATTTCATGACTTAGAGCTAGTTGGTATTCGTGCCAAGAGAGTTTCACCAAGATGAAACTTTCTCCTTCTCTCTCCTCAGAGTTTCATGTAAAAAGTGAACTTTTGCTCATGTGGCGCCCTATTTAATGTGCATGAAACGCCTATGAAACCCCGATTGAGACTGGCCTTATGGGAATCAAGAGGTAGGGAAGGGGATCAGGGGAAATCATAGTAGGGCACTAGGGCATATCAAAATTGAGAGGTAGGGATGAGGATTATTAGAGGGGAATGCACCGGTGCATACCAAATCGAGAGTTAGGGATGGGGATTAGCGGAAATCACGCATCAGAGACTACCAAATCGAGAGGTAGGGATGACACTACCAAATTGAGAAGTAGGGATGAGGATTGGGGAAATCACTCACCAATTAATCCCATATGCACATATTTCACCAACGGAGAGGGAGAGGGCGCAGCAAAGGGAGGCGAATCCCTAGCATGCAACACCTGCAAAAAGATGGAGAAGGAGAGGGTAAGGAGAGGGCATACGAGAGAGATAGAGGTGTCAGGAAGAGGAGAGAGATCTTGACTCGTCGGTGCCAGGAGAAATGATTGCGAACGGAGCGGAGGGGGTGAGGCTAGCGAAGGTGATAAGTGTGGCCTGCGCTCTATCTCCATTTGGACGCGAAAGGGCCAACACTTAGGATGCACAAGATGCACCACGAGAGACAAGCTCGATGGAAATAAAGCCTCACGTAATTCAATCTCAGCCTGGCTGCGAGGGGAATCTTGCGTCTTCAGGGGATCTTGCCTCTTTAGAGACAGCCCCAGGTTTAGTTCAGGATACAAAAGGTACTTGTATAGCATGGGCTAGACCAGACAAAACCAAAATACCAATCATGCCCTTTATTTCTGGCAAGTTTGACTCACACGATGCACATCGGTCGCGTGACTATCTCTTTATGAGCTCACAAGGTGAGCAAGGAGCAAGCAACCAATAATTTTCTTGCTCCATGAAGAGCCTAGTTTGTTGGAGCCCGGCTGTAAGGTCCTAGATGGCTAGAGGGGGGTGAATAGCCTATAAAAATTTTCTACAAGCTCAACTAAACAAACCGATTAGTATAAAACACGGCGTAAAGCGGTTTGCACTAGCTCTAATGTCTTGCAAGCCTCTAGTGACAATTCTAAATAAATTCTATGATCTCTATGTCACTCAAGAGCTATGTCACTACTCTAACTAGTGAGCAATCCTAGTATGGTCCTTATGCTAGCAAGAACAACTACACAAAGCAAGACCTAGCTCTCTACACAAAATAAACTAGGAGTGTAAATGCAAGTGTGAGAGCGATATACCAACTCGTAGAGGCAATGAACCAATCACCGGAAGAAGATGAACTATCAATCACTTTCAAGGTGATGATCCAAACACCGAGACAATGAACAAGACGATTTGTTCACCCGAGTTCGCTTGTACACCGACAAGTTACTCTCCTCCTTGTGCCGACCAACACAAGGATGGTGTTTGAGCTAGGCGGTGCCCTTGCTAGCCTCATGTTGACGGTAACCAACGACATATTTTTCCCGTCAACTTACTACCATAAAGGGAGTAAAATTAAACCTTTTTATACTCATATACATTTATCACTAATAAATTCCACTTGTAGTGTCTTGTATTTTATTTTGCAGATTTATAATAAAAGCAAGTGGAAAATCGACCAAAGTACACCTTCCCGGGATAGCGCATTATTGCAAAATCCAAGCCCAAGAGCAAATCGACCCAAAACATCAAATGGGGCGAGCACAGCCCGCCCACAACTTTTCGTATAAAGACGACACCCCACCGAGACTGGGCCAGGCCGAGCCTGGGGGGGCGCCACAAGACCACTGTGCGGCCGCACCCTACCTAAAGGCGGCTTTCGCCCAAAATCGGGAGGCGGTTCGTGCACTTTCCAAACGGAGTTTCCGCCCTGCGTTGGTCGGTTTGCGATACAAGGAAGGTTTACCGTGTCGGTTTTGATGTAAATTTAGCACTTAGGCCCCTCCTCCAAGTGTATAAGTAGGCCCCCTCTCTCCCTCTCTCAAACACACACCATTTGAAGCCTCCTCACTTTCTACTCTTCTTCTCCTCTCCTCTCCACTTCTCCACTTCTCTAGTTCTTTTAGTCTTTAGTAGTTATTTGGAGCAAGGCTAAGCTTCATTGGAGAGCTTGTACTTGGGAGAAGGAATATTCGGTATGAATACATTTATGGTTTATCCTCAAGTCTTGATCTCATATGCTTGTGCAATAGAGCTAGAGTATTTACATGTTATATTCTTGACATGTTGTTCTCGACACAATCATGATAGAAGAACTAGACTATAGTTCCTATGTCGTGATTAGTCGTATAGAACTTAGGGCCTAACCATTCATGCCATGTATTTGAGTAGAGTATGAGTTGTGCTAAGGTGGCGGTTCGTTGTGTCCTTCGGGGTTTGCTCGTGTTCTATTCCGGCCATCCGTAGGGTGGGGGCCATGGGGACATGAGTAGTGTCCTAGTATGCGGACGTGGTGTCCTGGATGCCGTATCCTTCGAATATGAGTGCATGCCACGGTTGAGGGGTAGGCGGCTTGGTCGTGACAAGCCTTGACCGTCCCCTTGAAATCCCCCACGTTCGTGTGTCTTTGTAGGAGTTCGTAAATGCCTTCCTTTAGGGCGGATGCTCCTGAGGTCTCCCCCATCCCATCTCACTCTCGACCTAAAACTCTAGTCATCTATGTTTGTATGATTATTAACTTGTTCTTTGCACAACTACTTTAGAATGCCCTCCCCACTTAGGAATATTCTTTATTCTTTATTTTCCTTTTATCCTTGAGGTTGGCCCAAGTATGTGTCACACTATCTTAAACTATCATGACTTACCCCCGTATTGAGTATTGGTCAACTCGCATAGACATGTTGTCTTGTTCATGCCCCTCGCTAGAGTCCTACACCATGCCTTCCTTTGGGAAAATATAAATAACGATACCACGAATATCTCGGGTGAAATGCTACAACGGTATTTTTTTCGGCTTGCCCGACTTGTTCTCAGAATGCTACAGAATGCCACCACATCCCGTGGCGATGGTAGCTGGAATGTAACAATTCGGCGAAGTCGTTGTGGGAAGTCAACCCTGGTTCCCGTGCTCTTGCCTTTTTGGCACTTTTGCGCTTAGGAAAACGCAACAAGCATTTCGGCGCCGTTGTCGAGGAAGGCATTGGTTATAAAGATTCTAGAAAGACATGTTCATAATGATGTGCATGTGTAAGTAGCCATTACTCATGCGGGCTAATCTTTCATGTTTTCTCACTGTTGTGGATGAAGACAGGATAGTGTTCGATTGGTTTGTCCTCGTTGAACAACTACATCGCAGATCCTGGAGGCACTCCTAAAGAAGAACCCAACTCATATCAAATCTTCTCCTACTACTCAACAAACAAACCAATCACCCTTGCATCATCTCGTATTCCACTCTTGGCCAAGTCGATCCGTGACCACTCCATCCCCTCTTTTGCCAACGTGTGCGTTGGGCCCGCCCACGCCAACATGGGAACGAGAACTTTGAGCTCGGCCCGCCTAATCAAGATGGTGCGAGGCAAAACCAATTTTACGGTTTGCCAAGTGAGGACGCAAGTGCACATCCGCAACACTTCCTCGAGCTCGGACACCATTGTCATCCAAGGTGTTACACACGGGAAGCCATTAGAATCCGTCATTTCCCTTCTCCATCACGGGAAGGCAAAACAATGGTTCTATAAAGAGACGGAAGCCGTCAACACGTGGGACAAGTGTTCCACGGCGTTCCTCACTAAATTCTTCCCCATGAGTAAAACTCACACCCTAAGGGGAAGAATTGCCAACTTCCGCCAGAATTCCATGGAACCCATACCAGCGGCATGGGAAAGGCTACAAGAGTACATCCAAGCATGCCCGCACCATGGGATGGAAAAGTGGCTCGTGATACAAAACTTCTACAATGGGTTAACACCCATGTCAAAAGAGCACATTGATGCCACTTCTTTGGAGGTGCCTTCCTCTCCCTCACCATCAATAGAGCAACAGCTCTTATGGAGAAAATAGTGTCCAATCAAGCTTGGGGAGGAAAGTCTTGGCAAACAAGAAGATAGCATGCCCGGATCGTGGAGGAGGCGGGGCGTTCGCTACAACGGATCTCCTATTGAAAGAACTTGACAAGTGTGCCACCGAAGAAGAAGAAACTTACGGCCTTTGTCAAGGCCATAGACTCACACGTAACATGTGAAGTCTCGTGGGCAATGTTGGCCATTCAGAACGGCGCCTTGAAACCCGTAAAAGGCGTTACTCACATCAACAACGGGTTACGTCAACAAGGAGACCATAATGGGTGGAACAACGATCCACCCCACAAAACCAAGGAGGTAATTCAAGCTCAAGGTACAATTGAATCCTCTCTCCTTGGAAGACTTGGTCTTAGACCAAGCAAAAATAATTGAAGAACTTTCAAAGAAGTTGATGCTTAATGATAAAATAATTGAAAACATGATTTTCAAAATTAAAAGTTTAACTTCTTCTTATAAAAGACAATCGAGCTTTAATAAAATGTTAGAAACCCAATTAGCTCGGTTTTTACCTGCTTTTTACTGTTAATCGGTTCGGGAAAAGTTTTGGGGCAACCCAAAATTTCTCTTGAATCTGTTAAAATGGTCTCAACGAGGTGCGGTAAGCCTCTATGTCGGAAGACAAAGAAGTCTCCTACCGAGCCACCACTCATTATCAAGAAGGAGGACCCTGGCCGCCGACAATCACATGCTCGGTTGGCCCGCATGTCTTGAGGATGCCTTACTGCGACCTTGGATCAAGCATAAACATCATGTCCAAGGTAACATATGATGAAATATTAGGTGGACCTTTGTCCCTGTACATTTTGAAGCTGCAGATGGCGGACCTATCACTAAGGAAACCGGAGGGAGTAGCTCGGGACGTTATAGTAAAAATCCGAGAAGCATACATCCCGGCGGACTTTGTCATCCTAGACATGGGTCACAACGAGAGAGCTGCCCCAATCCTTGGGAGACCATTTCTTAACACTACAAATGCAGTTTTGCACGTGGGGATCGGGGCATGCTAGCTTCCATATGCGAGGGCCAAACAATGAGATGCCCATTCAATGGGTTCAACAAGCATAAGAATGCTAAAAACAAGCAGCCCAAGAAGGTAAAGCCACAAAGTGTTAAGCGGGCATGGCGGAGAGAAGGATGACATCCGTATCCACTTCTCCTGGATACGGGTAACACTTAAATCAAGCACTAAAAAGAATGGAGAAGAGTCCTGCTCGTCGGAATTTAAAAGGTGAGCCCTTGCCGAAGGTAAATCGGTAGTTATCTTTTTATTTTACAATAAAAATCTCCCAGTAATAACTCCATGATGCTTACAATAAAAATAATAAATAAAAATAAAATTGTTTACCTCTGTTGGATGAATCTTGTTTATCAATGCATGCTTCCTCTTTCTATTTTGGCATGTCTTGGTTTGGAAGTTTTGGTTATACGTATGATCATACTTCCATAGGCGTTTTTGAATTGAGCATGGTGCTTAGGTCAAAAAGTCTACCTTGATCGATTAGACATGGAGTCGAGTCGATTATTGAACCTAAAATTGCTAGTGTAGATTTTGGTCGATCATATGGACTAACCCCCTGCGGAATCTATCAAAATCCATAAGGGTAAGTCTTGAAGATGACAACAGGGTTAACAAAGAAAAATATATATATATATAATAATAATAATAAATAATAATAATAAAAAAGAGAGGGTAGAGATGAGAAGAAGAAGAGAGGAGATAAACCTTTCAACCCCAAGATTTTGTCCTGTTATTTTGATGACATCAAAAGACAAGCTTGGGGGGAGCCTCTAACCACGCCACCAGGTACAACTCAGATCATTGCGTGCTCAAGCTAAGCAGAACCATAAAAGGTAAGCAAAAGGCTAGCTTGGGGAGGACTCCAAGAAAGGTAACTTGTATCTCACATTTTGATCATATTCTCTATCTTATGAAATGTTGAGTTACGCTAAAAAGACAAACTTCATTCCTATATATGAGTTATAAAAATGTTTAGTCTTAGTCCCTTGTTGAAATGATGAATAGTTGCTCTGTCTTATGCTTTGCCTTGCCTAGTTTATAATTCAATTTCTCTAAAGTTTGGGTTTAATGGCTAATTCTAAAAACTCATCCTGAAAAACCTGATTCATGTGGGTTGCATAGGCTCTATCCAAATCTAAGTTGTTGCCAAGTATGATATGGTACAAATGGATTTGCTATGACTTCATCCAAAAAGAAAACTTGACATCCGGGAATCTACTTTGAAAAGAAAAGAGAAATGATATGGGCTACGCTAAAAAAAAAATGATGAAAAATGGACAAGTGTCCGAGGGCGAGTAGAGCCCACATCTCTAAAAAAAAAAAAAAAAAAAAGAAAAGAGAGGAAATAAAAGACAAAAGTCTAGGGCGAGCGAGCCCACCTCTCCAAAAAAAAAAAAATGATATAGCAACAAAGCCCATACTTTCTCGAAAAAAAAAAATAAATAATATATATATATATATATATATATATATATATATATATATATATATATATATATATATATATATATATATATAAATATATTTTATCTAAATAAAAACCCGGATAAAAAGTGGATCAAAAAGGATGAATGATAAGTACCTCTGTTATAACCGTTCTATCGGCAACCGCCTGAGCTTTGAGAAAAAGCCGAAAGCCCCTTCTACGATGAAAGGTAATAAAAGGGTGGAAAAAAAAAAAAGATGTGCCATTTTATTCAAACTCTAGTAGAAAGTCTTATTATAACCCCTCGCACCGGTAAAACGTAATCGGCATAGTAGCAACTCCCCGATCAACAACCAAGTACTTATCTCTTTTGCTCGAGGACGCCAAGATGGGTAAGCTTGGGGAGTTTGTTGACGGTAACCAACGACATATTTTTTCCCCGTCAACTTACTATCATAAAGGGAGTAAAATTAAACCTTTTTATACTCATATGCATTTATCACTAATAAATTCCACTTGTAGTATCTTGTATTTTATTTTGCAGATTTATAATAAAAGCAAGTGGAAAATCGACCAAAAGTACGCCTTCGAGGAAGCGCATTATTGCAAAACTCAAGCCCGGGAGCAAATCGACCCAAAACATCAAAACTGGGCTGAGCAAAGCCCGCCCCACAACTTTTTCAGGCGAAAGGCGACACCCCACCAAGACCCGGGCCAGGCCGAAGCCAGCCACGGGTGCTACAAGACCGGTGGTGCGGCCGCACCCCCCCGAGGCGGTTTCGGCCCAGCCTCGGGAGGCGGTTCGTGCACCTTCCAAACGGGGTTTCCCCCCCGAGTTGGTCGGTTTGCGCACACAAGGAAGGTTTACTGTGTCGGTTTGGTGTAATTTAGCACTTAGGCCCCTCCTCCAAGTGTATAAGTAGGCCCCCTCTCTCCCTCTCTCAACACACACCATTTGGAGCCTCCTCACTTTCTACTCTTCTTCTCCTCTCCTCTCTACTCCTCCACTTCTCTAGTTCTTTTAGTCTTTAGTAGTATTTGGAGCAAGGCTAAGCTTTATTGGAGAGCTTGTACTTGGGAGAAGGAATATTCGGTATGAATACATTTATGGTTTATCCTCAAGTCTTGATCTCATATGCTTGTGCAATAGAGCTAGAGTATTTACATGTTATATTCTTGACATGTTGTTCTCGACACAAGCTTGATAGAAGAACTAGACTATAGTTCCTATGTCGTGGTTAGTCGTATAGAACTTAGGGCCTAACCATTAGGTGCCATGTATTTGAGTAGAGTAAGAGTTGTCTTTGAGGTGGCGGTTCGTTGTGCCCTTCGGGGTTTGCTCGTGTTCTATTCCGTCCATCCGTAGGGTGGGGGCCATGGGGGACATGAGTAGTGTCCTAGTATGCGGGGCGTGGTGTCCGAATGCCAAGTATCCTTCGAATATGAGTGCATGCCACGGTTGAGGGGTAGGCGGCTTGGTCGTGACAAGCCTTGTCCGTCCCCTTGAAATCCCCCACGTTCGTGTGTCTTTGTAGGAGTTAAGTAAATGCCTTCCTTCGGGGCGGATGCTCCGGGAGGTCTCCCCTGTCCATCTCACTCTCGACCTAAAACTCTAGTCATCTATGTTTGCATGATTATTAAGCGGTTCTTTGCCGCGGCTACTTTAGAATGCCTGCTCCACTTAGGAATATTCTTTATTCTTTATTTTCCTTTTTATCCTTGAGGTTGGCCCAAGTGTGTGTCACACTATCTTAAACTATCATGACTTACCCCTGTATTGAGTATTGGTCAAGCGCACGACATGTTGTCTTGTTCATGCCCCCTCTAGAGTCCTACACCATGCCTTCCTTTGGGAAAATATAAATAACGATACCACTCAATATCTCCGGGTGAAATGCTACAACGGTATTCCGTGCGCTTGCGGACTTGTTACGTAAATGCTACAGAATGCCACCCGACATCCCGTGGCGATGGTAGCCGGAATGTAACAATTCCGCGAAGTCGTTGTGGGAAGTCAACCTGTGGGTTCCCAGTGCTCTTGCCTTTTTGGCACTTGCGCTTAGGAAACGCAACATTTGGGCCTCCCGCCCCGCCTTCTCCTGTTCTTGCGCGTTTTGTCCTTCAAATGTTGGGCCTATGATGGTGCATGGGCCAAATTGTGCGCGGGGTTTGGTCCTCTTGATTGATCCACTCCTTGGCGTCTTTTATTCAATACGCTTTCTAATTTATTTGATGACTTTTGTACTGTTTCCACTCTTATTCCTGCAAAACATAATTTCTCACGAATACAAGTGGAACTAGGTTAGAAGTAAAGGTATATGTAACATAAGTTTGCCCCTTTCTCATGAATTGGATAAAGGTTGGCGGTATAATATACTTTCGATAATGACCGCCAACAGTTGATTACACGGTCTCAACAAGGCATGCCCAAAGGATCCATTTCCTTTGCCGCGCATCGACCAAATAGTTGACTCCACCTCGGGTGCGAGACACTCTGTTTTTCTTGACGCTTACTCCGGCTACCACCGGATCACGATGAACGAGCTCGATCAGCTCGCCACCTCCTTCATCACTCCGTTTGGCGCATTCATTACGTCCACGATGCCCTTTCGGTCTAAAAAAACGGCGCCACCTTCCAAAGATGCATGCGAGAAAGTCTTCAAAGAGCTCCTCGGAAAAACTCGTAGAAGCATACGTCGGCGACATCGTTGTCAAGACAAAGCGCTCGAAAGAGCTCATCCCAGGACCTCGAAAAGGTCTTCGCTAAGCTCAGAGTTTGGAGTCAAGCTCAACCGAAAAGTGCGTTTTGGGGTCCGCGAGAAATTAGCTTGGCTTCATCGTCTCCAGCGGCATCGAGGCCAATCCGGAGAAAATCGCCGCCATCACGAACATGGGGCGATTAAAAACGTCAAGTGCGTGCACGGCGACTCACGGGGGTGTCGGCGGCGCTAAGTCGTTTCATAGCTCGGCTTGGGGACGAAGCCTCCCCCTCTACAAGTTCTTTGAAGAAGGCGCTTTGCACGGGTGGCGAAGCCCAGCAAGCTCTCGACTTCGGCCCGAAGCAACTCCTCCAACCCGCCCGTGCTCGTCGCACCTGCGCCTTAGCGAACCAATCCTCCTCTACATCTCGGCCACCTCAAAGGTGGTGAGCACCCCGTGCTTCGTCGTTGAGAGAGAGGAAGAAGGGCACGCTCGAGAGTACAGCGCCGGTGTACTTCATCGGTGAGGTCCTCACCGATACCAAAACTCGATACACCCAGCTCGAAAAGCTGCGTGTATGCCCTTAGCTGGCGATCACCGGCGCAAGCTCGGACATTACCGACTCCCACCCCATCAAGGTTGTCTCCAAATACCCCCTTGGCGAGGTCATCCAAGTAGCCCCCTGAGGTTCTGAGCCGCATGGCCAAGTGGGCTATCGAGCTCATGGGGCCCGACATCACCTACGCCCCGAGAGGCGCCATAAAGTCGCGGGCTGGCGGACTTCATTACGGAGTGGACCGAGGTTGGCGGCCGCCCGGACGGCGACATGTCGAGTCTTGGGCGTTGTACTTCGACGGATCCGTGAAAAAGTATGGCACCGGCGTCGGGCTCGTCTTCATCTCCCCGAGCAAGGTGCGCATGAAGTACTCCATCCGCCTACACTTTCCCGCGTCCAACAACGTGGCCGAGTATAAGGCTCTGGTGAACGGCCTGCGCATCGCCCGCGAGCTTGGGATCCGGCACCTCGAGGTCCGTGGCGACTCCGAACTCGTGAAGAACCAAGTCATGAAGGACGTCGACTGCGTCAACCCGAAGATGGTCGCGTACCATCGGAAGGTTTGTGAGCTCGAAGAACACTTCCATGGGTTAGAGGTCAATCACATCCATCGCCACCTCAACAACGACGCCGACGTCCTCGCCAAGCTCGCGTCGGATCGACTACCAGTTCCACCAGGCGTCTTCATGCATGAGCAGCACAAGCCGTCGATACGACTCAAGGGGGAACCCTCCACGGCGGACGCGAACTCAACCGCCGACGTCCCGAGCTCGGAGCCCATGGAGGTAGACACTCCCACGAGCTCGACCTCACCCAACGCGAGAGCCTGCTTAGCTACGAGCTCGAGCCCGACTAGCTCGGGGGCTGGCTTGGGGGCTGGGTCGACCGCGACGGTCCCCAAGCCTAATTGGCGAATTCCGCTGCTCCTCTGGTTCAAGGAAGGCAAGCTCCCCCCAGGGCAGGAGGAATCGAGACGCCTGGCGCGAAGGGCCAAGTCGTTTGTCCTCGTCGGGGAAGAGCTCTACAGGCGTGGAGCCTCCGGCGTCCTCCAGCGCTGCGTCACCTTCGAGCAAGGGGAAGAGCTCATCAAGGAGGTCCACTCCGGCGAGTGCGGCCGTCATGCGGCTCCACGAGCTCTCGTCGGAAAGGCGTTCCGTCAAGGCTTCTACTGGCCGACCGCCGTCGCCGACGCCATTAAAGTCGTCCGACGCTGCGAGGGTTGCCAGTTCTTCGCCAAGCAGACGCACCTCCCGGCACAATCCCTCCAAACAATCCCTCTCACTTGGCCGTTCGCGGTCTGGGAGCTCGACATGGTGGGACCCTTCAAGAAGACCGCTGGGGGATACACGCACCTCCTCGTCGCCATCGACAAGTTTTCCAAATGGATCGAGGTCATGCCCATCGCGCGGTGTCGAGCTGAGGAGACCGTCAAGTTCTTCACCGGCATCATCCACCGCTTCGGGGTCCCGAACTCCATCATCACCGACAATGGCACGAACTTCGTGGGAGAGGTCTTCATCGACTGGTGCAGCGATCATGGCATCCGTGTCGACACGTCCTCCGTCAGCCACCCGAGGACCAACGGGGAGGTAGAAAGAGCTAACGACATGATCCTGCAGGGCGTGAAATCGCGCATCTTCAAGAGGCTCGAAAAATACGCTCGTCGATGGCTTGCCGAGCTCCCCGCAGTCGTATGGAGTCTCCGCACAACACCAAGCAGAGCCACGGGGCGGACGCCATTCTTCCTCGTCTTCGGGTCCGAGGCCGTGCTCCCCACCGACCTCGAATACGGCTCGCCCCGCGTCCAGGCCTTCAACGAGCACAACAACCAAGCACTGCTCGAAGACGCCGCGATCAGCTCGACGAGGCTCGCGACATCGCCCTCATCCACTCCGCCAAGTACCTGCAGTCCATGAGGCGCTACCACGACCGCCACGTCAAGGGACGAGCCTTCAGCGTCGGCGACTACGTCCTACGTCAGGTCCAGAGCTCGAAGGACAAACACAAGCTCTCGGCGCCATGGGAAGGTCCCTTCACCATCGACCAAGTCTTGAGGCCGGACGCATACAAGCTCAAGGACCACCAAGGCCGAGTCCTCACCAACGCGTGGAACATCGAACGGCTCGTCGCTTCTACCCCTAAATGTATTTCGAAAACTTGTAGCCGCGAGCTCAATAAAAGCACAAATTCGATGCAAAAATATGCGCAAGCATCTCGAGTTCTTTCCTTAACGCGCTTGAGCAGCGACCGGCCTTCGCCATACTGGCGAAGACCATGCTTGCTCGGGGGCTACAAGGAGCGGGTGCACACCCCACGTTTTCGACACACCATTTTTTTCGCAAAACTCACGAGCTCGAGCCCAACAAACTCGGGCTCACGAACTCACACTCTCCTCTTAACTCAAGCGTGTTCGAAACGACCAAGTCATGAGCTCACCGCTCTAGAGCATGGCGCGACGCCTAACGACCTCCCGCACCCCCCACGGCCCGGCGAGGAAAGGCCCGCCACCCGGCTCTCGAACCACGAGCTCACAAAAAGGTCGGCGTAGAGACAACGCGTGCGATAAAAAGAAGAAAGACGATTTCCGTTAAGCGTCATACGAGCTCCCATAAGTTTTTACAATTTGCCTTGACTACGAGGACTTAACAAGCTCACAATCAAAAGAGGCCTAGCCTCGAGCTCCTACTCTTTTGCGCAGCGGATCTTGGTCCATCGGCTCGGGCGGGGGCGTCCCGCGGCTTCCTCCTTCCTCCTCCTCGGGGCTCTCTCCCCGCTCCGTCTCCACCAGGCCAGGAGGCTCGAAGACCTCAAGCTCCTCGGCGGCGAAGCTTGAAGAGCTCGGCGAGCAGGCTCCGCCGCGGCCTCGGCGGCGGCGGGGGTTACGCTCCACGTCGACATCGTCAACACCCGGCGCCCACCCCTTCTAACGTCGAACTCAAAGTAGGGGTAGTGGGTGAAGACGGCGCTGACCGCCTTGTGGACCACGCTCAACCGGGTTCGCCAAGTCCTCCACCCCAGGGGCGTCGCGAGGCGGCCTCAACCTCGGACTCGAGGCCTTCACGCGCGCGCTTCGAGCTTTTGGCCTCCTCCACGGCCTTGCCGGCGTGCTCTTGGAGGCTCCTGAGCTCCTTCTGTGCGTCGATGAGGTCACTGGTCCTCTTCTTCAGGTCCGTCTCCTTCTCCTGAAGCGCGAGCTGCGTGTCTTGCGAGAGAGGCTTCGAGGCGGCGAAACTCCGACCCTTGTCCTCGGCCTCCCGCGCCTTCTTCAGGGAGTCCTGCTTCACAGCTACAAACAAAGACGATGGGTCAGGACACAAGCCACGACACGACGGGGACGCGGGAAAGGAAACGAGCCGCCCGCTTACTCCACAGCTCGTCATAGAGCCCCACCTTCGTTGCACCACAACTCGTGGTTTTTGACCTCCAGCCGATCCTTCTCTGCCTCCGAAGCACGTAGCATACACCACAGCTCGGAAGCTTCGTGGTCATAGGCTAAAGTCCATACCAACGGACGATCAGCCCGACGCGAATAAGCGGGATAAAGGGGCGGGGCTCGGGCACCTACTCTCGAGCTTGGGTCGCGATGATGGAGCTGGCTCGGCGAGCTCGTCCTTGTCCTTCCGTGGGGACTCCGCGCTCAGCTCGGCGCTCAAGCTCCCTTGTCGTCGAGCCTCGGCGAAGAAAGTCGAGATCCTCTGCATCTTCTTCTCGCCCGCTTGTGGGCGAGCTCGAGCTCCTCACTCCTCCAGGGCGCGCCTCCCGGCCAGCGCCTCCACCTGCTCTCACGGGCTTCCGAGAAGCACGGTCCTCCACGCCGCGGCCCGCGAACTCGGCGACATCGCCGTCGGCGCTCCGGGGAACCGATCATGAAGAAGCTGCGCCGGCGAGCTCTGCGTACATGTCCGCGCCTGGCGGCGTCAACCTCCCCGAAGCGCCCGGCCTTCAACGGCGTCTGCGTCAACGGTTGTACCCAGCGATGGCGTCCTTCCGCGCCCACGAAAAGTGCCAGCACGTAAGCGAGCGGAGAAAAACACGAAAGGAATGCCTGATGCCACAACGGATCGAACTGGGCAAGCGAAGCGCGCACATCTCGCCCGGCGCCAATGTCGGCGGCGACCGGATCCACCAGCGGCGAAGGCGGGCTGGCTGCGCCATCCGGACGTAGGTCGGGCGCATCACAACGTTCGCACCCTCGGGGACACTCGTCGTCGCCGGCGGCAGCTACGGTCGTCATCATCCCCAAGCGACTTCGCCTCGTGCCGAGGGCGGCAACAAGTCGGCCGCGGCGGCTCTGGCGGCCGCGCCCGTCCTTGAAGCCTCGTCCTCGCCCTGCTTTCGGCCCTCTCCGCCACCTCGGGTCCTCGTCATCGGAGATGTCAGGACATCGGTCGGGGTGCGGACCTCGATCTCGGGGCGGCTCTCTCGGCGCGTTCCTCAGCGACCCGAGTCTCCTCGGGGGCGCCTACTCGCCTCTTCGCCACGAAGAGCCCGCGGAGGGCCTGAGTGCTTAAGCGCCCCACCGGCAAGGCCGTCGGTCGAGGCTCGCCGATCGGCTCGGCCGCGGTCCCGGCGCCGTCCGCGGGGGCGGTCGGCGCCCGACGAGGAGTCGAGCGAGGCTCCCGAAGCGGCCAGCGCGCCCGGTCGACAACGTCCCCAAAGAACGGCCCCATCATCCTCGAGCCCTTGCGGCCCGCTCCGCCATCGAGCTCAATCGTCACCATCTACGAGCTCGTCGGTCAGCGCTTGAACCAGCGGCATCGAGCTCATCCCAGACGGCGCCGAAGAGCTCACCATCTCGAGCGAGCCGCGTCGGCCGGTTAGCACGTCAGATCTTCAAGCGTTTTTAGAGTGCGCCGCCGCCGCCACGAGCACAGCCCGAGTCGTGATTGGCGGTCAGCCACTATTGCCAACGGCGACCACGAAGGTGGAGCTTACACAGTGGCCACCCTCTTACGCTTCTTCTTCTTACGTGCCTCGGCAGGCCGGGACGCCGAGCCGCCCCGGTCAGCGCCAGGCTTTGTGTCGGGGGCTTGGCGCCGGAGCGGCTGTGAGGCGGGGGCGGGCGCCCGCCGCGCGAGGGCCACCACCGGGGGCGTGAGCTCGCCTGACCTCGGCGAGGTCCCGCCCCCGGCGTGAGGAGCCGGCCGGCGCCGGGGGCTCACTTGGCGGCTCGGCGGCTCCCCCCTCCCCGACCCTCGCTCGCCGCCTCGTGGGCGGGCCGCCTCCTCACTCCGAACGAGGGGCCTGGGGACGGCGGCGGGTGTCGGCCTCGGCCCCACGGGGAAGAGGAGGGTGAGGGGCGAAAGGACGCACCGCCCAGCCTATAGGCTCTAGCTCGTCGAGAAAACTCGAAGGCAAAGAAAGGAATGAGTTCGGGCAAGGCAGCGAGCACTTACGGCGTATGAGGTCTGCAGGTCGGGGAGGATCAGGGGGGGCTCTGGCGCCCTCACCCCCGTCTTCGTCACCAAGTTCATCGAAACTCCACCTGGTCATCGGTAAGACCGAGGGCGTTCACCGTCCCCACGAGCGGGGCCTCCTCCTCCTTCATCTCCCACATTCGGAGCCCGGCGCTAGAGAGGCACCACCGCCTTCACGAAGCCGGCCTCGATGATGTGGTTCACCGTCGGCCCGGCGTCGTAAACCCGCGGCTGCTGCTGTGTAGTAGAGTCTGTCTTTGCGCTCCTCCGGTTTCTTCAGCGAGAAGATCCATTTTTTCGCGGCAAGCATATCCGCCTCTTTCACGGTATGCATACCTTTTTTGTGTTTTGGCTAGGGCTCTATCTTCGCCCGGCTACGGTTTTGCCACCATTTTATCAATCGGGGCTGTTGCCCGTCGATGGTGAGCGATAGAAATGCGCCACCCGGCAGCGGCGTCGAGGTGCCCCTTCGATATGGCCGTGAGACCATTGTAGAAGTTGCGGAGCACCGGCCAATTTTCCATCCCGTGGTGCGGGCATGCTAGAATGTATTCTGCAGCCCTCTCCCACGCCTCGAATGGGTTCCATTGATGTTTGCTTTGAAATTGGCGATTCTCCCCTCGGGGCATTAGTTTTGCCCATGGGGAAGAACTTAGCGAGAAACGCCACGGAGCACTTGGCCCCACGTCGCGGCGACTTCCTTGTCCTTGTAGAACCATTGTTTCGCCTTCCCCACGAGGGAGAAGGGAAACAAAGCGAGCCTAATGACGTGCAGTGCGGCGTCCTTGATGACGATGGTGTCGCATAGCTCGTGAAGTGTTGGAGATGAGCGTTTGCGTCCTCGCTAGGCAGTCCACGAAAATGGGCTGGCTGTACCATGGTGATCGGCCCGGTCGCGCGACTCAAAGTTTTTGTCGCCACGTTCACCACCGGCCCGGTGGGCGCGTTGGTGACAGCGGGAGTTGAGAAATCGCGCGGCGACCGGGGCCATGGCTTGAGTTGCGGTTGGTGCGGGGATGCGGTCTCGACCGCCGGGATTTCGGCCGGAAGAAGAAGCGGCACGAGACCTGTTCTTCCTTAGGAGTGCCTCTCCGATCGGAGATGAAGTTTTCCGGCGTGGGAAACCCGACATACACTATCCTGTTTTCATCCACAACAGGAGAAAACATAAAAGATTAGCCTTGTATGAGCAAATGGTATCCACGCACCGCAGTTCATATTCATAGCCAGCTATTTATTATTATTATTATTTTTTTTCACAATGCCTTCCCTAGCAACGGTGCCGAAAATGCTTGTTGACATTTCTTAGCGCAATCAAAGGAAAACAGTATAAAACCCATCCCCAATAACAAATAGCCGAAAATGCGCCACGACATTCCCAAATAAAACCACCATGTCGGTGATCCGAAAGGGATTGTCAACGGGATAGATCTTGCCATCTTAGATATTTCATCCGTAGCGCCGCGGATCTATCATTGTAGCATTTCACCCGGAAATATTCAGGGTATCGTTATTTATATTTTCCCAAAGGAAGGCATGTGATTAATAAGCATGGCATCTGAATAGAGGAACATGTGTTTGCTTAGACCAAATTGTTCATAACAGGGGTAAGCAATAATGGTTTATGGATAGTGTGACACACACTTAAGAATCCACCGAAGAAAAAGGATAAAGAAAATAGATAAAGAATAAATAAATAATCTAATGGAGTAATTCTAATGTATCTTGTCATGGCCATATAAATGAATAGTTAGGATCATATGCAAACCGATTTAATCATGGTTAGGTCTAGGATAACGGGGAGACTCCCCGGATACCATACGGCCCGATAGGAAGCATTTACGAACTCCTACAAAGACACACGAACGTGGGGGATTTCAAGGGGCGGTCAAGGCTTGTCACGACCAAGCCGCCTACCCCCTCAACCGTGGCGTGCACTCATATCCGCAGGTGTCGTAATACCCGGGCACCATGCCCGCATATTAGAGCACTACTCTTGTCCCCCCAGGATCCCCACTCGTCGAATGGACGGACTAGAACAAGAGCAAACCCGGAAGGAACAACGAACCGTTATCCCACCTCTAATCAAGTTAGGCATATGATGATCGATGATGAACTGAGATGAACATGTCAAGATTATGATATGTAAACTATATGCTAGTTCATATACCAACACAAGAACATGAACAAGACTATACTCTAGTTCATAAGTTAGGCCAAGAACATAGATATAAGACTTGTAAATAGAAGAATGCTCCATAGAGAAGATGTATTACCAAAGCACTTTCTTCTAGGAGACAAGCCCTCCTTGTAGCTCTTCTACTCCAAATGCTAACCAAGAACTAAGAAGAAGAAGAAAGTAGAAGAAGAAAGAAGAAGTAGAAGAAGAGAGAGAGGTAGAGATGGTAGAGAGAGAGAGATTGCTGGTTTCTTTGGACTCCAAGTGGTGTGTGTTGAGAGAGGAGGAGGAGGGGGGACTACTTATACACTTGGAGGAGGGGCCTAAGTGCTAAATTACACCAAAACCGACCTGGTAAACCTTCCTATTCTGAGCAAACCGACCATCATCCAACGGCGGGAATCCCCATTTGGTAGGTGCACGAACCGCCTCCCCCCGCCGGGCCGAAACCGCCTCAGGGAGGGTGCGGCCGCACCAGGTGGTGCGCGCGCACCCCCCGGCTCGGCCTGGCCCGGGCCTCGGTGGGGTGTCTTCCCTCGTCTTGAAAAGTTGTGGGCCGGGCTTGGCTCGGCCCAGTTTTGACGTTTTGGGTCGATTTGCTCCTGGGCTTGTGTTTTGCAATAATGCGCTTTCCCGGATGGCGTACTTTGGTCGATTTTCCACTTGCTTTTATTATAAATCTGCAAAATAAAATAATAGACACTACAAGTGGAATTTTATTAGTGATAAATGCATATGAGTATAAAAAGGTATAGTTTTACTCCCTTTATGGTAGTAAGTTGACGGACGGAAAAAAAATGTCGTTGGTGGCCGTCAACACATGCCGAGCCCGCTCGTGGAAGGCGATGAACGAGGCGACGTACCCCGCCGGGCGGTCGGGCACCGCGTGCGGCGCCGGCGGGATGATCCACTCCTCCGCCGCCGTCCACGGATACGGCAGCCCGGCCGATGACGCCGCACCGCTCGATCAGTGCCTCGGTCGCCGTCGAACGCAGCCACGAGCCCATCCTTCAATCCCCAAAGCGGATCGCCGGCGAAGCAGGGAAGATGGAAGATTGGATCTACGAACAGGCGGCGACAATCAAACTCTCTCTCTGTGCGTGGAGGAAGGCAAGAAACGGGAAGGTAAATCCGCTCCCCGATCTCTTCCTATTTATAAGAGCTCCGGCACAACGGAGGCGACGAGGTGAAACCGCTAGGGGGCCCACCACGCACCACGTCACGCCGCAATCGACGCCGCGAGATCGCCGCCGCGACACCTGCGGAGCCGAACGGACGCGGCATTAATGGGATAACCCCGCCAACGGTAAAAATCCCAACGGTAAGATCTCAACGGCTATTTTTACACAACGGGTAAAAATCCAAGAGCTCAGCGCAAGCGGTCAAGTCGCCCAGAGCTCCGCGGGCGAGCAACGCAGACGCGAGCTCACCGCCTCGGGGTTCGATGGCCAGCTCAGCTCATGAGCTTCGAGAGCCGCCGGAGATACCACGGCGGGCGCCTTGCGGCGGCATCGACGGCCCGCACCTCGAGCTCGAAGGGCTCGGGGGCTTTTTTGCTTATCTTGCGCGTCACGGGTCGGCGAAGGCTACGGTCGACTCAAGCTAACCTCTCCGATGAGGAAGCACCTCGCCCCTCGACATCGCTCGGGGGCTCGAGACTACCACGGACGTCGAGGCTCGGAACCTGTGGTTGATCCACCACCGATCGGGACGAGCGAGTGGCGAGCTCGAGCCTCACTCGGTTATCAGATGGCGGCTCACCGAGGCACTCGGCTCGACTAACGAAGCAAGATCGAGCCCGAGCTCACCACCTCCGCGGACAATCGCCCGGAGGAGCGGGTCGATGAGCCCACGAAAATTCTAAAAAGCCTCGCGAGAATCCACAATTCTCCGCGGGCCTCGAAACTACACCGCGGTGCGCCTTCGCGCACACCCACGACCAAACATCAACCCATAGCGAAGGCTCCCCCGCGACCGGAGTCGCCGCGCGGCACAACATCGGGAGAGACCTCTTCTCCCCAAATGCTCGGGGGGCTCTGTGGGGGATCGATATTTGGGACACCCATAAGCGAAGCTCTCAATTCAAACACGACCCGAATCCCGATGTGAGGAGAAACAAGGCGTCCTACCGCAGCGCACGAAGTCTTCACCACGTACGAGCTCCCCACACGCGGACAAGCTCCCTCCTCGCTCGAGCTCCCGCGCGCGAGCTCTCCCGATAGAGGCTCCCCTACCCGCTTCGGTCGAGCTCTCCCTCTGACGAGCTCCCCCGTATTCACCACGAGAGACCTCGCCGGGAACCTCTTTCCGACTTCGCTCGAGCTCTCCCCGCGATGAGCCCCCGCGACAACGGCCACAAAAAGAGCTCATCCGCTGCCTTCCCCGGAAGAAGTCTGCAGGGGTACGAGTTGGTCAACAACTCTCGACAAGCTCAACCACTCCACGGCGAAATCGTAGCCACGTAAAACTACAGAGACAGGGAGAGGTCATTCGACCATCTCACCATACCCCGTCGACTCCAACAGCTCCGCCACAGTGTCGCGCGGGTACATACGGGGTACGCCTTCCCATCGACGGTATGGACACCCATACACCGAGAGGACATCTTCCAACTGCGATTAGGGACAAGACGACGCCTGACCACCGCCCAAACCCCGATTCCCGCGTACGGCGACGACCAATTTCAGCATCCAAAGCACCCTGGAGCTCAAAGGGAGCTCATGCCCGCGCCGTGAGCTTATCTGGGAGCTCTTTCACGCATCTAACACTGCGTACATGTATTTTTCGCTTTCTTTAAGTCCTCAACTCGAAGGGAGCTCTCGAGCCTCGCCCCTTGTGACTATAAAAGGGGAGGCAGCCCTCCGGTTGAGGCAAGGACGGCAAGTTCACTTCCCACAGCACAACACCCACTCGATATTGGCACTAGCCTCAATCACGAGACTTGGGAGCCCTCTCCCTCTCTCGCCTTTCTTGTTCTTACCCCCGGTATGAGCATTTTAGCTCGGATAGTGATTACACCGACTAGGGAGCCCGATTTGCCCGAACCAGGTATAAACCCCCGTGTCATTGTCTCTAGAGCTAGGCCATCGGAGCACGCATTAGCCGGACATTACTTGTGACGGTGGTATTAGACCACGACATTATTTCTTAGCGTGGCGAAGAAAGTCCGCAAAGCGCCGGGAAAGTACCGTTGTAGCACTTCACCTAGAAGTATTCCGTGTCGAATTTCCACGAGGGAACGGGTGTTAAGTCTGTTCTTCTAGCTATCAAGGGTCAAGCATAGGAGGTGATCCTAGGAGCGATGTGTTCTTTTCAGCACTTAGGCTAAGTCGCTACTCGTCTATTAATCGAGTATTACTTGGGCATCCGAGTGCACTTGGTCTGCCAAGCGATGCCGGCCTCTTGCTCTACTACGCAACCGGGACGTGGAGGAGTACGATGGGCGAATAGGGCTGTCACCACCTATCCCCTACCTCACTACCGTGGATTACGGAGCAAACAAGGGTGATTCATAACTTAGACACCACGTCTACGTTACTTGTCACTACTCTAGCGTCGATCAGGGGATCCCGTCTCTATCAGGGGCCCTCTACTAGAGCATTTACCACAGGGGCAAACAACGATCCCGTAATTCCCGATATAATAAATGATAGCATGGAACTTAAGAATGATACTGAAAGTAAGACACGAATAACTTCCACCAAGCCGAAAGGTTACCCATAGAGGTACAAGGTAGGGGGAGCGGGGCCGACAGATCCGGCACTCCGACAAACGAAAAAGACCGCGGGGTCGCTACTCCTCTCTTCCTCTCTACCTTGCACTCTCTCTCACTCCCACTGAGTGTCTTGGCACTCTCTACACCACCCTATGTGTGAGACGTGGAGTGTAATTCCCGAAGGAATGTGGGCGAGTGACGGATCACATGGTGAAGGAATGTGTGATCCTTTATTGAATGTGACTTGTGTGTGAATGAGTGAATTGGTGAATTGGTATGTGAATTGGTGTCTTACAAGGAGGGGTATGGGCCTCTTTATATAGGGAAAGGAGGAGGGAAATGGAGGGTTCTCCTTGTTCTTGGGGACTTTCGAGTTTGGCGGGAAAAAGCACCCAATGCAACCGCCTCTTCTCCTTCTTCGGACGCGGGTCGTAGCAAAAGCGCGGGCGGGATCGGAGCCGGGCCTGCGGCGGCGGCCTGCACCCGCGGCGGCCGCCGTGAGTTTGGCCCGCCTCGCGCCCGGTTTCGGCGGTGGGGCTTGTGGCCCATTCCGTGTCGCGTCTTCGGGGTGTTTTGGCCTGGTTCGCGTTGGTTTTGGCCTGGTGGCATTCCCTTGTCCAAAGCGCAGCTTCGATGTGCGCTTCTCTCTTCCTTTTTGGTGTACTTTTACTTGTTTCCACGTTTATGCCTCGCAAAACATATTTTCTTCGAATACAAGTGGAACTAGATTAATAGCAAAGGTTCATGTGGCAAAAGTACGTTATTCATCATGTTATATAACTAAGTTGGCGGTATAATTTGTATGATAAGGACCGCCAACACTTACAGATCAAATTCAAGAGCGAAGAACAATGCTCTTGCTATTGCTTGACTATCAGGAACTCAAGATGAACTTGATCTTGAACTAGAACTAACTAGTTAGCTAGCTACTTCTAGTATGATGAACTAGGGCTTAGGTCTAGACTTGGTTGGACTTGATGAGAATGAATTGATAATGAATATTGATATCAGCCCCGGGGTCAGCTGGTCTTCTTATATAGTACTTGGCGATGAACGTGAACCCTTAGATCAAACCGACCTTCAACAACGGTGTAGATACAACCTCAAAGTTGGTAGTAAACCGACCTAGAAAGGAGAGGCTGACAGGGGGACCCACCTGGCGGCCGGCCTAGTTGGCACTGGCGGCCGCCAGGGTGGCATGCCACCTTGGCTTCCCATTTGTTCTGGTGTCCTCTGGTATCTTCTAGAATGTTTTAGTCCACTTTTTGAGTTGAGTTACTTCACGGTCAAGTCTTGTCATCATATGTCTTGTATATTCTAGAACTTTCTCCATTCTTCTCTGCATTTATCTATCAAGTCCCTAGAAAGTCACAGAATACCAAAACTCGTGGAAATACATTGGTTAGACCCCTAGACTTATGTTAGTCTCTGACTTGAGCCCTTATTTCATGTTAATTGACCTATAATATTATGCTATAACAGGTGTCAACAACCTCGGAGGGGACGGTGGCGAGGACAAGCCTCGAGCTGCATGCCCCCAGAGAGCACGGCGGAGGGTGATTCTTCTGAGTTCCAGCCTCAGCCGACGGTCGTGGCACCAGAGTCCGAGGTCACCGAGCCTGTCGGGGATGACACGGCGGTTGCAGCTCCAGAGATCGGCGTCGACGTCGACGTCAATCCGGCTGCCGAGGAGTTCGCTCTTGCGACCGAGACCGACGGCGGCGCTGTTGGGTCGGATGGAGCAGCGCTGGAGCTCGAGAGCGAGGAGACCGCCGGAGATGTGCCCGCCGACGTCAATGTGGTCGGGCGTCTTGTGTTGCCGACCGCCGTGGCGGCTATTGTACCGTGGGAGTGGCCCCAGGGGATCAGCGCCGAAGCCGGCGGAGGTCAAGGTGTTGGTTCCGCCGCCTGGAGGTGCCGCGCCGGACTGTCTCCACCAGGTCGTCCAGGTGAGGAGCTCTTTCATACCTCTGCTTGGACATCACGTAGACTCAATGCTGACTTTTTGTTTCGCTGGGACTAAGGGCCGCCGTCTCGGGTTACAACCAGGCGGTGACGGCTGGCCTCAAGGCTGAGGAGCTTATGGGGCAGCCGGTCTCGACCAGGTCGTGGGTGAGCGGCGGCTTCAGTCAGATGCACACGTCCCACGAGGACATAAGTGAGTAGATAAAGGACATTGCCGCCCACATCCGCAGGACCAAGGAGCGCATCGCCCGCGAGGTATGTGAAGAGGCCGCTGCCGAGCTGCGCCGAGTTGAGGCGGCGGCCGCCAAGCTTCAGGAGGAGATTGACCTCGCGCATCGCCAAAAGCGCGAGAAGATGCAGTAGGAGCTCGTGGGTCTGCGCAAAGCGTTGGAAGACAAGGAGCTCGAGCGTCCGGGGCTCGAGCACCGAGCCAACCAACTCGAACAAGACAAGGAGACCATCGCGAGGACGCTCCAAGAACGCGACAGCAAGCTCGAATGTAAGTGCTTTCAGAGCTCCTATTCATTTTTTCTTTCCTAGGGTCTGAGCTAATCGACCCCGTCGGTGAGACTTCAGTTTATGACCGCGAAGCCCCGCCGAGGTTGTGGGTTGTGTTTCATGCTTCGGAGGCGGAGAGGCATCGGCTCGATGCCGAGAACCAATCGTTTTGGTTGAACCAGGAAGATCTTTACCATGTTTTGATGTGTAAGCGGATAGCCCTTTGCCTTTTTCTCTTTTTGTCTTGAGACTCACCATCTGATTTGCTTGTTTTTCTGTAGCTGAGAAGGAGAAGTCACTGGGGTTGGCTCGTGACCTCAAGGAGAAGGAGAGCTCTCTTGCTTCTGCGGAGGCCTCCTTGACGCACTTGCAGCTCGAGCTGTGGAACAAGGAGAGCGACCTGCAGAAGAGGACGTGTGAGCTCGTGACCACGACAGCTGAGCTGCAGCGGAAAAAGGAGGAGCTCCAGACCCAGGAAAACGAGGTCGTCGGCTTCCGCCTGCGCGTGATAGACACCGAGGCTGCCGCCCGGGACTTGAAGCGCGAGTAGACAGACTTCGTTCTTGATGTTGAGGCGGTCTGCGACGCCCTCGGCGTTGATGAAAGGTCCTAAATGGCTAGAGGGGGGGTGAATAGCCTAATAAAATTTCTACAAAATCACTAGAGCAACTTGTTAGTAATTAACAAAGCGTAAATGTGTTTGCTCTAGCTCTACTTTGTCGGCAAGCCTCCTATTGACAATTCTAGTTGCTATAGTCTCTAATTCACACACAAGGGCTATGTCTCTACTTTACCACTAGGTGAACAAACCACTTACTTTAGCAACTAAGCAAGTCTACTCAAACTACACTAGCACAATATATATAAAAGTAATGCAAGAGTGTAGGGGTGATATACCACAATGTCGAGGCTAGTCAATCCAATCACCAAGGATGAAGCAATAAGATAACCAAATGGAAGCCAATCACCGAGAGATAAATGGAGACACGAGATTTAACCCGAAGTTCACTTGAGCACCCTCAAGCTAATCTCCGTTATTGCCGACCTTCTCACGTGTGGGTCAAGGTGGAGCTCACTCCAAGCCAATTGCCTTTAGGCTTCTTGCACCCAATGCAAATAAGAGGTACCCAAGACACGAGCAATGTATAACTTGCACTTTGTCTTCCCGACGAGGAGTGCGTGATCCTCTCACAAATCACCGGAGGTGGCCAAGAACATTCACCTTCTCTTGCCAACGCCTCCACCAATCACCAAGCCGGCTAGGAGTGGTGCTCTCCAAGAGCAACAAGAAATCCACCGGCTCACAACGATCCCCAAGTGCCACTAGATGCAAAGATCAAAGCAAAGTGCACTTGAATCACCTCAACTCACTAGAATGATGCTCACAAGCAAGAGAAGTGAGGAGGAGAGGATGTGCTCAGCTCTAGAGGTGTTAGGATTGATTTCAAATGACCAAGAGACCTCCCAAAGCCGGCCAAAGGGGTATAAATACCCCCCACCATGAAATCCCACCGTTGGGGTGCAAAATATGCACAAATCAGCCGACCGACGGGACTTGACCGGGACTCACCAGTGAGTCCGGTCGGGCGTGGTCCGTCACAACCGACTGATCCCAAGCCCGACCCAGACCCGCGCGCGGCGTCGTCGGTCGGTGTGACACTCCGCCCTTCCAAAGCCGCACTGCACAACCCTTCCGAGGGGCGTGCACGCGTACACATAGCACCCTGCTTACACTTTCGTCCTCGCTTCGTGTAAAAGGGTTAACCCGAAGGTGATATGGCTGGGCAAAGGCTTATAAGTTGGCTCCACCCTTGCTTAACCAGCAAGGTGGTACTAAACATGCGCACTCTGCCCTCATAGGCCCCTACTAGGCCACCTCCAAATTGGGCCGGGTGTTACAGTCGGCGCGTCCGGTCAGCACCGGATGCTTCCGGTCGGTGCGTCCGGTCGCCCGTCGACCACCGACCGAGAAACATGCTCGCTGTCGGACGCATGTATCGGAGCGTCCGGTCACTTTTGCGTGCTTCCGGTCAGAGAGTCCGGTCAACTTCTGAGCTACGAAAATCCGTCGTTTTGTTGCCGTTCCTTCGCCTTTGCTCCAAAACAACTTCCGTCACTTGATTCTTGTTGCTGATACGTCGAAGAACACCCCGACACCATGTGTTAGCATTTTGAAAACATTTTCCATCAAGTATGAAGTTAGCTCTCTAGGTTAGAATGCATGCAAATGATTTTGAACCTAGAGGCACATGAGGACCGATATGTACGATAGTTTTCCCCTCTTTATAGTATGGCTTATCGATCCTATAATCACTCACACCCTCTATAGTGTCTTGAGTGTAAAATCAAAATGGCCCTATGAGATACCTTTGCCTTGAGCCCATTTTGATCCTCGAAACACGCCAAGTCACGCACTTGATCATCAATTGGATCACCTCGACCCATCCACCATGACCACCATGCACCAACCTTGGCTTGACTAATCTCCAACTAAAACAAACTCTTAGCATAGAGAGATTAGTCCTAAGGATGTCACTAATTAGCCAAAACCAATCTAGGGATCTTCAATCTCTCCCTTTTTTGGTAATTGGTGACAACCCGCATAAAGATTTTATGATTAAGGGTTTTTGAACCTATCATGGTTGTCCAAGCATTTTGCTTACAATCATAGGATTGGACAAACATAATAAATTCGGTTTTGGTAGCATGAGCTCCCCCTACATGTATGCCTAGAGTTTGGTATAGGCTTTGCATACATGTATGAATATTGAAATTAGGGAGTGAGCCATGTTACCAAAATGATGCTTAAGGTGAAAGAATGGACCTTTGAAGCGTGATACCAATTGAGTTGCGCCTTTCTCACCATACAAGTATCATGGATAACTAGATATTTCATCAAAAACTCAAAGTACCTCGTGAGATCATATTATAAGCATGGGTACTTGAATTTAGAGCGAAGAAAAAAAATATCTAGATACCACCTAAGCATGCTAGTTGATCAATCATCAATCAATTTACCACTAGCATCCACCACACAAGCATGTATATATGGAATTTAAATACATGTGCAAGAGCAAGTCATATGTTAGTGCACAAACAAATGCAACAAATGGCTTATGAGCTTGCTCCCCCTACTTGTGTGCTTCCAAAAATTTTGATCCCCCTTCTAATCTTTATGCACTAATATCTCCCCCTTTGTCAACAATTGACATAAAAGGATTGATCGGGTTGTTTTGATATTGGAAAGATTAGTTTTCAAATTTGGCCAAATTTGGATAGCTTGACACACATGTAATTCGGTTTGAACCAAAGACAAGCTTCTTCACACCTCAATAGAGGGTTATCATGTCTATGTTGAACCACATATTTGACAAAATATCCAAATTCAACACTTGGGATTGCAAGCCCACAAGTATGTCATATGTCATCACTAGATCAATCAAACATAGAAAACAATAGTGATGGCATACATACATTGAAACTCATTGCTTTTCCATGAATGCAACCTAAGGAACCAAGTTGGATGTCTATATGATCTAACAAGTCCTTAGATATCATGATGACATGTCAAACAATTTCACCTTTGCTTTGGCTCGGTGGAGAGGCATGTCACTTATGTGGGGTGCATTCAACTCATATTGGAGAAGTCAAGAATGTTCAATTCATTTCTAAGCTTGCAAAATCTCTTCTCATCAAGTGGCTTGGTAAATATATCGGCAAGTTGATCTTCGGTACCAATTGGATGTATTGCAATATCTCCTTGTTGTTGATGCCCTCTAATGAAATGGTGCCTTATATCAATGTCCTTGGTTCTTGTATGTTGCACCGGATTTTGAGTCATCTTGCAAGCACTCTTATTGTCACAATACAAGGGTACTTTGTTGAAGTCAAATCCATAATCCTTCAATGTGGACCTCATCCAAAGTAGTTGACAACAACAACTCCCCGCACTAACATAGTCGGCTTCGGCGGTAGAGAGTGTCACACTTGTTTGCTTCTTTGAGGACCATGACATAAGAGATCTTCCAAGGAATTGACAAGTCCCACTAGTGCTTCTTCTATTGATCTTGCAACCACCATAGTCGGAGTTTGAATATCCAACAAGCTCAAAGCTAGACCCCTTAGGATACCATAAGCCAGTATCTTGTGTATGCTTCAAATACCTCAATATTCTCTTTGCAGCCTTGAAATGACTCTCTCTTGGTGAGGATTGAAATCTTGCACACAAACATACACTAAACATGACATCCGGTCTTGATGTGGTCACATAGAGTAGGCTTCCAATCAATGACCGAAATAGCTTTTGATCAACCATGTTGCCTTGGAGATCTTGATCTAGTGTGCCACTTGTACCCATTGGTGTGGTAATGCCCTTTGCATCTTGCATGTCAAACTTCTTGATCATGTCTCTTATGTATTTTCCTTGGCTAATGAATGTACCATTCTTGAGTTGCTTTATTTGAAGTCCAACGAAATAAGTGAGCTCTCCAAGCATAGACATTTCAAACTCTTTGGTCATCATTTTAGCAAATTCTTCACAATATTCTTGATTTGTTGATCCAAATATGATATCATCCACATATATTTGCAAGATGAACAAATCCTTGCCAATCTTCTTGGTGAAGAGAGTAGTGTCGGCCTTCCTCATTTTAAAGCCTTTCTTGAGTAAGAAGTCGCTCAACCTCTCATACCATGCTCTAGGTGCTTGCTTCAAGCCATACAATGCCTTCTTTAGCTTGTACACATGATTAGGCTTGTGATAATCTTCAAAACCGGGAGGTTGCTCAACATATACAAGTTCATTTATGAAGCCATTGAGAAATGCACTCTTCACATCCATTTGGTATAGCTTGATGTCATGGGCACATGCATAGGCTAATAGAATTCTAATTGCCTCTAATCTTGCCACCGGAGCATATGTTTCACCAAAGTCAAGACCCTCAACTTGAGTGTAGCCTTGTGCAACTAGTCTTGCTTTGTTTCTAACCACAATGCCATCTTGATCTTGCTTATTCTTGAACACCCACTTGGTTCCAATGACATTATAGTTGGTTGGCCTTTCCACCAACTCCCATACTTCATTTCTTTCAAAGTTATTTAGCTCCTCTTGCATTGCCAATACCCATTCTTCATCTTTCATGGCATCATCAATCTTCTCCGGCTCTTCTTGTGACACAAATGCAAAGTGCTCACAAAATGCCGCAAATCTTCCTCTTGTTTGTACTCCACTAGCAATGTCACTAACAATTTGATCAATTGGGTGATCTCTAGCAACACTTGAATTTTGGAGTATTGGTAGTTGATTGCTTGAACTTGGTTGATCACTTGATGTGCCTTGCACTTGAGATGATGTACTAGCTTGTTGATCTTGCACTTGAGAACCACTAGCTTGACCCATTGGAGATGAGAGCACTTGATCTTTGTCATCATCAACATCAATCACTTGAGTTGGCTTAATGTGCCCAATGTCCATGCTCTTCATTGCATCTACCAATTGAGCCCCACCAACATCATTGAGATTTTCTTCTTCATCTTGAGAACCATTGGTTTCATCAAACTCAACATCATGCACTTCCTCAAGTTGACCACTAGTGCTATTCCACACTCTATATGCTTTGCTTGTAGTGGAATAACCAAGCAAGAATCCCTCATCACATTTCTTGTGAAACTTGCCCAATCTAGTGCCTTTCTTCAATATGTAGCATTTGCAACCAAAGACTCTAAAATAAGCAATGCTTGGCTTTCTTCCATTCAATATCTCATAGGGTGTCATGCCCATCATTGGATGACAATACAATCGGTTGGTGTAGTAGCATGCGGTGTTGATTGCTTCGGCCCAAAATGATTGACTCACATCATATTCACTAAGCATTGACCTTGCCATATCCATGAGAGTCCTATTCTTCCTCTCAACTAGGCCATTGGATTGTGGTGTGTAGGTGGGTGAGAATTCATGCTTAATGCCATAGTCATTGCATAACTCTTCAATTCTTGTATTCTTGAATTCACTACCATTGTCACTTCTCACTTTCTTGATGGTCACATCATATTCATTGCACACTTGCTTGAGAAATGTCTTGAAGATGGAATATGTGTCACTCTTGTCATTGAGAAAGAATACCCAAGTATATCTAGTGAAATCGTCCACAATCACAAATCCATACTTATTGCCTCCAATGCTAGTATATGTGGTTGGTCCAAATAAGTCCATATGCATCAACTCAAATGCTTGCAAGTGCTCATGAAATTCTTCTTAGGATGAGTGTTGCCCACTTGCTTGCCGGCTTGACATGCACTACATAGCTTGTCCTTTTCAAACTCAACTCCATCAAAGCCTCTCACTAAGTTGTGCTTCACAAGCTTGTTCAATTGCTTCATGCCAACATGACCAAGTCTCCTATGCCATAGCCAACCCATGCTTAATTTGGAGAGCAAGCATGTACTCAATTTTGCTTCACTTGTGCCAAAATCAACTAGATATAGGTTGTCATGTCTAAAGCCTTTGAATATCAACTTTGAATCTTTCACACTAACAACCTTAATATCATCAACCCCAAAGATGCATTTGAAACCAAGGTCACATAGTTGTGCCACCGAGAGCAAGTTGTAGTTCACCTTGTCAACATGTGCCACATTGGATATGCTCAATTCATTTGTGATGTCAATCTTGCCATGTCCTTTGATCTTGCCTCTACTATTATCTCCAAATGTAATACCTCCACCACTTGACTTTGTATCAAAAGAGTTGAACATTCTAGCATCACCAGTCATGTGTTGAGTGCACCCACTATCAACAATCCAATGCCTCCCTCCGGCCTTGTAGTCTACCTACAAATCAAATCAATGAGATTTAGGTACCCATCCTTGCTTGGGTCCTTGGAGGTTAGTCACCAAAGCCTTTGGCACCCAAATGGACTTCTTCTTTGGTCCCACAATTGGTGTACCAATGAACTTTGCCTTAACACAATTCTCCCTCTTGGTAAGCAAATAGCATGAATCAAAACAAATTGAATGCACTTTATTTGCTTTCTTGTTGGTGTTCTTTTTAGCACATTCTTGCTCTTGATGCCCAACTTGCTTGCATCTATAGCAATAAGAACCATTGCTCTTCACAAAGCTAGGCTTTGGAGTCACAAAGGCCTTCTTGCCTTTCTTGGGGATATACCCTAGACCTTCCTTGTTAAGGGAAAATCTTTGGCTACCCAAGCACTTTAGCAACTTGGCATCCCCACCATATGCCTTACCCAAGGCGTGGGTGAGCTCATCCACCTCTCTCTTGAGAGTCTCATTCTCAACTAACAATGATGAATCTAAAATCTTTTCATCACTACTAGTGGAGGTAGAGTGGGTTGGTGTGGATGTGGATGATATAGTTGGTTCTTCAACATCAACCACAAATGGTTCATCTATAATGTCACATGTTGAACCAACATCCATCTTGGAGACCAAGACAACCTTGTCACACTTAGCTACTAGCAAGGAATGAGCTTTTTCAAGCTTGGTGTGAGCAAGTTGAAGCTCCTCATGGTCTTCCTTTAGACACTCATAGGAGGCTTCTTGCTCCCTAAGGCTCTTTTCAAGAGAGGCAACTCTCTTTTCCAAGGTCATACATTCCTTAGCTTTAGCTATGAGTACAATGTTGGCTTGCTCCATTGCCTCAAACATCTCATCTTTAGTGGGTTCATTTGATTCATCATATTCAACCTCACTATCATATTTTACTTCATTAGCATATGGTTCATCATCATCATATACCTTGGTGGCCTTAGCCATGAAGCATGAACCGAAGGATAAGTCAAATAGAGAAGGCTTGTCTTGATCAACTAGAGCCATCATAGCCTCGCCCTCTTCTTCCTCTTCGGACTCATCACTATCCCATGTCACAACAAATGCACCATCCTTGCCTTGCTTGAATGTAGCCTTGTTCTTGCCCCTTCTATGGTCTTTGTTGTTCTTCTTGTCCTTCCTATGAGGACATTCCTCAAAGAGATGATCCGGACTATCACACTTCCAACATAGCCTATTTTCCTCATTGCCCTTTGGAGTGTTCTTCTTCTTGTAGTTCCCAAATCTTCTCTTGTACTTGAGCATGGTGCCAAATTTCCTCACCACCAAAGCAAGAGCTTCATCAACCTCTTCTAGGCCGGTTACATCACACTCTTCTTCTTGAGCTTTGGCCTTGCCCTTGCATGTAGAGGAAGATGCCTTGAATGCAACGGCCTTCTTCTCCTCTACCTTCTTGTCTTCCTTCTTTTCTTTGGCATCCACATCATGATCATACTTGTCAAATGTCAATACTTCTCCAAGCAAATCATTTGGCTTCTTTGTGTCAAGCCCATCTCTTTGTAGCATGAGGATCAACATCTTGAATCTTGAAGGTAGGCTAATCAAGAACTTGTGACAAAAATCTTGATCTTGTGTCTTGTAGCCTAGTGTCTTGAGATCATTGACAATCACTTGTAGCCGATGAAACATCTCAAGTATTGTTTCACCATCCTTCATCTTGAAGGTCTCAAACTCACTCTTGAGTCCATATAGCTTGGCACTCTTGACAACCTTGGTGCCCTCATATGTTTCACTCAATCTTGTCCACACTTCACTTGCACGATCCAAATCCTTGATTCCCTCAAATATCTTGGCATCAATGGCATTGTAGATGGTATTGAGTGCCATCCGATTGCAAGTGCGGTTTGCTCTATCCTCATCGGTGAGCTTGGTAGGATCAAGAATGACATAATCATTCTCCGTCACCTCCAATACTCTCTCATGTATCGATCCGAGGTACATTGTCATCTTTCTCTTCCAATGATCAAAATAACTCTCACCAACAAAGTGAGGTGGCTTTCCCCCAACAAGGTTGAACACTATAGTAGCCATTTCTTGCACCGAAGGGTGTTACTCCTTGCTAAAATGGTGACCACGGCTTTGATACCACTTGAAAGGTCCTAAATGGCTAGAGGGGGGTGAATAGCCTAATAAAATTTCTACAAAATCACTAGAGCAACTTGTTAGTAATTAACAAAGCGTAAATGCGTTTGCTCTAGCTCTACTTTGTCGGCAAGCCTCCTATTGACAATTCTAGTTGCTATAGTCTCTAATTCACACACAAGGGCTATGTCTCTACTTTACCACTAGGTGAACAAACCACTTACTCTAGCAACTAAGCAAGTCTACTCAAACTACACTAGCACAATATATATAAAAGTAATGCAAGAGTGTAGGGGTGATATACCACAATGTCGAGGCTAGTCAATCCAATCACCGAGGATGAAGCAATAAGACAACCAAATGGAAGCCAATCACCGAGAGACAAATGGAGACACGAGATTTAACCCGAAGTTCACTTGAGCACCCTCAAGCTAATCTCCGTTGTGCCGACCTTCTCACGTGTGGGTCAAGGTGGAGCTCACTCCAAGCCAATTGCCTTTAGGCTTCTTGCACCCAATGCAAATGAGAGGTACCCAAGACACGAGCAATGTATAACTTGCACTTTGTCTTCCCGACAAGGAGTGCGTGATCCTCTCACAAATCACCGGAGGTGGCCAAGAACATTCACCTTCTCTTGCCAACGCCTCCACCAATCACCAAGCCGGCTAGGAGTGGTGCTCTCCAAGAGCAACAAGAAATCCACCGGCTCACAACGATCCCCAAGTGCCACTAGATGCAAAGATCAAAGCAAAGTGCACTTGAATCACCTCAACTCACTAGAATGATGCTCACAAGCAAGAGAAGTGAGGAGGAGAGGATGTGCTTAGCTCTAGAGGTGTTAGGATTGATTTCAAATGACCAAGAGACCTCCCAAAGCCGGCCAAAGGGGTATAAATACCCCCCACCACGAAATCCCACCGTTGGGGTGCAAAATATGCACAAATCAGCCTGACCGAACGCATCGACCGGGACTCACCGGCCGGACTCACCGGTGAGTCCGGTCGGCGGGCCGGAACCGACAGATCCCAAGCCCGACCACCCGACCTGCTGCCCAAGCGCGCCCGTCCTGGTGCCCGGCGTCCGGTCGGCAGCGTCCGGTCAGCACCGGATGCTTCCGGTCGGTGCGTCCGGTCGCCCGTCGACCACCGACCGAGAAACATGCTCTCTGCCGGACGCTTGTACCGGAGCGTCCGGTCACTTTTGCGTGCTTCCGGTCAGAGAGTCCGGTCAACTTCTGAGCTGCGAAAATCCGTCGTTTTGTTGCCGTTCCTTCGCCTTTGCTCCAAAACAACTTCCGTCACTTGATTCTTGTTGCCGATACGTCGAAGAACACCCCGACACCATGTGTTATTTTGAAAACATTTTCCATCAAGTACAAAGTTAGCTCTCTAGGTTAGAATGCATGCAAATGATTTTGAACCTAGAGGCACATGAGGACCGATTTGTACGATAGTTTTCCCCTCTTTATAGTACGGCTTATCAATCCTATAATCACTCACACCCTCTATAGTGTCTTGAGTGTAAAATCAAAATGGCCGTATGAGATACCTTTGCCTTGAGCCCATTTTGATCCTCGAAACACGCCAAGTCACGCACTTGATCATCAATTGGATCACCTCGACCCATCCACCATGACCACCATGCACCAACCTTGGCTTGACCAATCTCCAACTAAAACAAACACTTAGCATAGAGAGATTAGTCCTAAGGATGTCACTAATTAGCCAAAACCAATCTAGAGATCTTCAGTTGAGGAGGTGGAAGATCCGGCCCGTCGGGTGCTCCTTGCCCCGCGCACGGTGACAGAGAACGCTCGCCGCATCGTCCATAAGGTGGTGGGCAAGGGCTGGCCCAAGGTGACGGATGCTGCGGAGCTCGATCGGGTATCCGCCGTCGCAGAAGCTGGTGCCGAGAAGATGTCGAAGAAGCTCTTCGATCTCGCGGTGGAAGAGCTCGAGGTCTTTGAGCCCATCGCCGGTGAAGGGGAGGGCCCATCCACCCGAGTTCCGTCCGTCCCAGGAGCCGGTCGGCGGGGATCCGCTGTGTCGGGTGTCGAATAGGTCAAGGCGAAGCCTCTTTTTGTTGACAAAGTCCCGAGTCGGGGTAGTGTGTAAATACAACTTAATTTGCGTTAAGTTATAAAGAAGTCGTCTTGTTTTCCTTGTTTGCGTATTTGACCAGTTATTTGATTTCGAGCTCGTGTTTTGAAAGAACAAGTAGCGGGCCCTTCCTCGCTGGCCGCGGAGGCGCGGGAGGTCGATAGGCAGTCACGCTATGCCCTACCGAGGCGATCTCGATGTCTTACGACTGATAGGTTATGCAGACTTTGGAGTAGAGGACGAGTGAGAGGTGTGCGTTGAGTTCGTGAGTGCGACCGGAGCGCGGAGCTCGGGGCCAGAGCGGTTTTGTGAAAAAAGAGCTCGTAAAAAACGTGGGGTGTGCGCCCCGTCCTCTGTAGCCCCCGAGCAAGGGCGGGCTTCACTAAGGGCAGAGGGTGGCCGTTGCTCAACAGCCGAGAAAGGGAAGAGTTTGAATGCTTGCACAATTTTTGCATCGAAGCGTGCTTTTTATTCAAACTTCATGAAACAATTTTACAAGGTACATCTAAGGGTAAAAGCGACGTAGCTGTTCGATGTTCCAGACGTTGGTGAGCTCGCGGCCCCTGGCGTCCTTGATCTTGTACAAGCCTGGTCGTAGAACTCGGGCGATAGTGAACGGACCTTCCTAGGGCGCTGAGAGCTTGTGTCACTCTTTCGTGCTCTGGACTCGTCGTAGCACTTGGTCACCAACGTTGAAGGCTCGACCCCGCACGTGACAGTCGTGGTAGCGGCGAAGTGACTATTGGTACTTGGCTGAATGCGAGAGCGCGACCTCGCGGGCTTCTTCGAGTTGATCTGCGGCGTCTTCGAGTGAAGTTTGGTTGCCGTTGTCGTCGTACGCGCGAACTCGTGGGGCACTGTACTCGAGGTCGGTGGGGAGCACGGCCGCGGAGCCAAAGATGAGGAAGAATGGTGTGCGCCCTGTGGCTCTGCTTGGCGTAGTCCTGAGGCTCCATACGACGGCGGGGAGCTCGGCCAGCCATCGACCGCCGAACTTCTCGAGCCATTTGAAGATGCGCAGCTTCAAACCCTGCAAAATCATTCCATTGGCACGTTCAACCTGCCTGTTGGTCCTCGGGTGGCTGACTGCTGCCCAGTCGACGCGGATGCCATAATCGTCGTAGAAGTCAAGGAAGATCTGCCCCGTGAAGTTGGTGCCGTTGTCGGTGATGATCGAGTTCGGGATGCCAAATCGGTGGATGATGCCGGTGAAGAACTTGACCGACACCTGCGACCTCGTGCGTGAGATAGGCATGACCTCGATCCACTTGGTGAACTTGTCAATGGCGACGAGGAGGTGCGTGAAGCCCCCGGGCGACCTCGTGAACGGACCGACCATGTCGCTCCCCCAGACCGCGAAGGGCCAAGTGATGGGGATCGTCTGGAGGGCCTGGGTGGGGAGGTGAGTTTGCTTGGCAAAGAACTGGCATCCCTCGCAGCGGTGCACAATCTGGTTGGCGTCAGCGACGGCTGTCGGCCAATAGAAGCCCTGCCTGAAAGCCTTGCCTACCAGAGCTTGTGGGGCCGCATGATGCCCGCACTCTCCGGCGTGTATCTCCTTCACGATCTCTCATCCTTCCTCGAAGGTGATGCAGCGCTGAAGTATTCCCGACGTGCCCCGTCGGTAGAGCTCATGCTCGATGACGACATAGGATTTAGCTCGGCGGGCGATGCGCCTGGCCTCCTCCTTCTCGGCAGGCTTTGCCTGCCTTTGCTTTACCCAAGATGGGGACCCACCGGTCGGGCTTAGGGGCTTCGGGGCTGCTGGGACGGCCTCGGACCTCGGTGCCGACGAGGTCGACCTCCATCGGCGAGCTCGAGCTCGGTGGGGTCTCGGCCTTATCGGGGAATGCCACAAAGGGTGTCTTGGCTGGGTCAGCACGCGAGCTCGAGCTCTCACCCTCGAGCCGAATCGGGGATGTACTTGGTCGTGGGCGAACCGCGCCGGGGCGGAACTGTTCCCCGTCGACACGAGCTTGGCGAGGACGTCGGCGTCACCGTTATACTGACGGCGGACGTGTTTGAGCTTCGAGGCCGTCGAAGTGGTCCTCGAGCTCGCGCACCTTTCGATAGTACACGACCATCCTGGGGTTGACGCAGTCGGCCTCCTTCATAACCTGGTTGGTGACGAGCTCGGAGTCTCTGCGGATCTCGAGTCGCTTGATGCCGAGCTCGGTAGCGATGCGGAGCCTGTTCACGAGGGCCTCGTACTCGGCAACATTGTTTGATGCGGTGAAGTGGAGGCCGATAGAATACCTCATGCGCACGTTGCGCGGCGATACGAAGACTAGTCCTGCCCCCGTGCCATACTTCTTCACAGAGTCGTCGAAGTAGAGGACCCGGTTACTCGCCGTTGTCCGGCTTGGGCGGCAGCTGCGTCTCGGTCCACTTTCGGCTCACGAAAGTCCGGGAGCACACAGGGACTTGATGGCATCCCTTGGAGCGTACGAGATGTCGGACCCCGTGAGCTCGATGCCCCACTTGGCGATGCGTCCCGTGGCCTTGGGGTTGCGGATGACCTCACCGAGCGGGAACTTGGAGACGACGGTGATTGGATGTGCGTCGAGGTAGTGGGGCATCGAGCATAGGCGAGCTTCTGGAGCTGCAGGTACCAGGTCTTGGTGTCGGAGAGGACCTCGCTGACGAAGTACAACGGGCGCTGCACGCGAGCGCGTGCCCTTCTTCCTCGCGCTCTACCACGAGCACCGTGCTGACGGCCTGTGAGGTGGCCAAGATGTAGAGCAGCATCGACTCATCCGGCTTTGGTGGCGTGAGCACGGGCGAGTTGGTTAACTAGGAGCTCCTTCAGAGAATCGAGTGCGGCCTGTGCCTCATTAGTCCAGGCGAAGCGCTCCGACTTCTTTAGGAGCTTGTAGAGTGGGAGGCTCCGCTCACCAAGCCGTGCTATGAACCGACTCAGAGCGGCAAGGCACCCTGTATGCACCTGCACATTCTTCACGTTCTTGATCGAGCCTATGTTTCGAATGGCCTCGATCTTCTCGGGGTTGGCTTCAATGCCGCGTTCGGAAACTATAAAGCCAAGGAGTTTCCCTCGAGGGACCCCGAAGACGTATTTCTCTGGGTTGAGTTTCACTCCAAACTCGCGGAGCTTGCTGAAGACTTGCTCGAGGTTGGGGATGAGCTCTCCCATGTGCTTCATCTTGACTACGATGTCGTCAACGTATGCTTCAACGCGCTTCCCGAGAAGCTCTTTGAAGACTTTCTGCATGCACCTCTGTAAGGTGGCGCCGATGTTCTTTAGCCCGAACGGCATGGTCACGTAGCAGAACGCGCCAAAGGGAGTGATGAAGGAGGTTGCGAGCTGATCGAGCTCGTTCATCGCTATCTGGTGGTAGCCGGAGTAAGCGTCAAGAAAACAGAGCGTCTCGCACCCGGAGGCGGAGTCAACGATTAATACCAATTATAAGCAATATTTTCCTTGTGTCAGAGTGAAGTCCTAACGATGGCATGAAGGCCTACCGCTGCTAATGATGGCATGAAGGCCCACCGCTACCAATTATAACCAATTATAGGACAAACTAATGATGGCATGAAGGCCTACCGCTGCTAACGATGGAGTCAAGGGCACCTTTGTCCACAGCGATGTGGCCGCCGGAGTCCACGGCGACAAGGGCGCCTGTGTCCATGGCGTTAAGGCCATCGGACTCCATCACAGGTGAAGATGGTGGCGTTGTCAATGGCGGGCACTTGCTGGCATCTCGGGTGCTGCGGCGTCTTCCGTCGTCATGGGGAGTCCATGGTGCGCGGCGCTACGTAATCCGGGCGGCGTGTTGCTACAGAGGCGGCGGCGCGGCGTAGCGTATCCCCGGCGGCGTGGCCGTCCCGGCTAACTCGTCGCGTTGCTTCGATCGGGGGCGGGCGGGGGATTTTGCAAAACAACCGAGACAAGGAGTGGCCAGGCGGCGGTTTTTACGGAAAAAAAAAAGCCGGACATCCGATTCTAGCCGTGAGATTAGGATTCGATGGCCCCGATAGAGGTTTCTATAGTTTGCACAAGATGCCCGGTTTGCACCCGATATGTTCCCTTCTATCTATGTGTTAGTTTCTGGTCTTAGCAATTCTGAAGCTTTTTTAATATACACTTTGACTATATGTTTATGTAAATGCCCTCCGTGGTTCTGCTTCACACTCCACCACGGCATACATCTATTAAAAATAATAAGGTGATAGAGTCCTAATAATCCTAGTTTATATGATCTAGGTCTAACTATCAACCAATTGCAAAGTGTTACCATCAACGAACTGCCAAGTGTAAGACATCATATAATACAAAACAACTATTATATGTTTAAGGTTAACAGCTTTGGCGCGTTAGGCTCGCAAGCCACCTACCTACCTCACGAGCTAGCTTGTTAACTACACGAGCTAAAATGCTAGCTCAACTCGTTAATTAAAAAAAACTAGGGAAATCCCCTGCGTTCGTTCTTTGCAGGTATGCAATAGAAAATACGAATGAATTTAATTAGATGCTATTTTATTATAGAAGTGAAATATAGGAGTTGGATGAACATGAGTTTGATGTTGGATGGAGTTATTATGGAGGTGGCTTGATACATTAAAGGAACCAAGTGTGGAGGATATAGTGTGTTCACTTAATGGGGAATGATGTGGACACCTTACATGTTGAGAGAAATCATCTAGTGGGGTTTATCTTTATAAGAGTTATTATAGATAAACGAGCCCGTAACTTTCCAATTACGAGTAGGAGAATTAAAAGACATGAAAATTCTCAATTCTCTATAGCGTAGATAGATCGAATATTTTCACGAACAAGAAAATCAGAGCAACCAAGCTACTAGATTTTCGATCCCCGTCTACTCGCACCGCCGATATGCCACTCTTTGCTGTATATATGTGTACTAGTGATTTGCGCGCCCATGCGCGAGTCATAACCACAGTTGTGTTAGGGAAATGGAGCAATGTTACTAAAGAATGATTATGACATGCCCCGTCAAGGAAAAATACCGAAGTCGTGGCCATAAGCGTGTTAGGGATATGGAGCAATGTTACTAAAGAATGGTTATGACATGCTCGTCGGGGAAAATACCTTCTTACAACAGATAACTCAAGAAAACAAAACATGTTATACATGATTGTACACTATTCTTTGTAATTCTCGCTGCAAATTTCTATTCAAGACTCATTTGTGCGTTGAGATGCTTATTAGTTCCCCGACGAAAAATCAATGAACCATCCCAAAGGGCGTGCATCCGTGTGCTTAAATAGACCAGGGAAGATGGAAAGGTCCTTTGCTCCCCAGTGTCTCAAATTGTACAAGGCCCTCCAACCGACAAGAACCTAACAAAAAGAACCATTAGACTGAAAGGCTAGGAAAAGAAGAATCGGACAATATAACATGCCATCAAGAAGCATCACGTGTGCTACGGCCGTTCTGAAAACAAAGACAGTAGAGGTAGAACTTACATGCTTTGAGTAATCAATGTAATAAGTCAGTAACTATTGTAACAGGAACAAAGCACATAACAGGTAGATAAATATGTACCATCGATTAGTAAGCTAACATATAGTATGCAACCCAACTAAGTACTTTGAGTATAGTATCACCACTGAACAACTCTCAATTCTCTAACATGTACTCTGCAGAAGAAGAGCTACAAATAGAGAGTTTCATTGGAGAGCGCAAAGCGGCAAAGACAGAGAACCCAAACTAAAATAGACTACATATTTATTTGTGAAATTAAGCCGAGAATATATGACATTCATGATGCATCAATAAACCAAGGCTAGGCATTACATCAAACAACATGAGGGGATGCACAACATGATGCATCAATCTCGCTGGTAGGAACCTTTCAAGGAAAACCCGACGAAAATTCTCGTGAAAGCATGAGAACTGACAAAAAGAAGCAACAAAAACAGCAATGATCAAAGTTGAATTTTAGCTTAAAAAAGCACAGGCCTACAAAATCTGAATAGAAAGTTCGAGAAGGGAGGAGGGGAAAAAAAACCAAGGTAGTAGAAAAATGTGTGAACTAAGGGAAAAAACCGAAAGCGGTCTTTATCTCCATGCTTATAATCAAAATTAAAAGCAGATGGTCCACAACATTTATCAAATCTGAGTTGTGCTCCCCCTGTCCTCGTGTGCCACTCCCGTTTCAAAATAGCCGTATGTATTTAGGAACATATCTATCAAGAAGAAAACTACTTTTTTTAACAGCCTACTTATCCTCTCATGTTGTAGGCATAAAAACCAACATTTAGCTGCTTGGCCAAAAAAGCCAAAAGCACAGTTGTTGGTAAAACATAACCATGTCAAGCACATTCCGTCTTTTGCATAACTACAAAATGGAGGTGTCTGTGCAAGTTCTTTACCTGCACATTGACTGCATACTCTTAATTCTCTTCCATCGTCTTTTTTTTCTTCTTATAATGATGATGACGATTCAGTAAGCATTTATTTAGGTCGTCAAGGGCCATGTCTGCAAAAATAATAACGTGAAACCTCTGAAATAAAGTTCTTGATTCACATTCCTAGGTTTATGAAATGAATGTGATCAATATATCAACATCATCACCAAACAAAAATTGTAGGCCCCGGAACTACATTGATAGGGACTGCGACAAACTAAATGCGCTCAAGCTTCAGTGTAGGTACTGTGAGCTCTAAAACAGAGAAAACCATGAAAGCAATTGCGGAGAGGCATGCCATAGAATGCATTGACAATAATATCAGCAGCAGAAAATAAACCTTGGGTTGCCTCAAACACGGAAAAAACAACATCTGCAGCCATATCCAAGCTTTTCTCTCATGTGCTGTTTTTATACACTGATTTCATATTGATTAATGTGCAGGAGCTGACTTCTTCTCAATATAATCAATCTATGAAGCACATTCATGGGACAATGCATGGTGAATTTGGCTAAATAATTCTGAGCTGACCTGCTCATAGCCCTCAAAATGCACCCATGGTATGAGGTTGTCTCAAAAAAAAAAAAATTCTTGCAGAAGAATAAAAAAATCATCCTGAGAAACCTGGGCAAGCATTAATAAAAATAATTTAGCTAAAACTTGATGGAATCAACTGGCTGTTGAGCAGTGAACTCCTTTTTTCTTGGTCTAGATGTATACTTCGTACTCAGTTAATAGTCTAAGAAGAGCAGCATCATACAAATTCGCTAAATGGAGCAAGTCCATTGAGGATGCTGTTTTGAATTGAAACTTTATCAAACCGTTAGAAGAAATATGACAAAAAGAAGGTAACAAAAAACACCTTGATGTTGTCGCACCTGACGATAGTCCTCAAAACTGGCCTATGAAATGAACTCCTGTGTCAAACCAAAATCACTACACAAGATCAAAAAATCAATGTGAGAGAAATCTGTACTGTGTATCATCCTTTGCGTGACACAGACCATGGCGCACAGCCCGCTGCTCCAAAGCCCCGTCCGCATTTTGGTTACTCGTACCCAGGTTATATGTTCCAGATAATGGGATGCATCCATTAAATTCAATCTCTGGAGTAATTTCTAACAGTGCATTCTATTGGAGAACACACAGATTCAGTACTTGCAGAAGTCAGAGCCTCAGAGGTTTAATGTATCAGAAAAATGCTCCAAGACAGGTCTCACGCATGCACAGTCACACACACACACACATGCATCTTTCAGTCAGGTTTCAAACTTTTTTATTCTTTTGTAGCTCATATCCTTCTTGTTGACTACCAATAGATAATTGATGACGCCAGTTATTTCTCAAACTGAAATTAAAAGGTCAACTCCTAATTTCCTACACATTGATGCACACCTACTTAGAGTAAATTGTAACTACAATACACATAGAGTAAATTGTACGCAAGCTTTGGTTTACCAACTACCTACGGAGAGTATCATGCATGTAAGTTATACAGGTCTAAAGATCCACACACACATTCCAGACCAGATTCATGGATTTCGCAAACAGATGAGATAAATTGAGAACTCAAAAACTACACAGTACACGCCAATGCGCCATGCGAGCTGAATCAAACAAGCAGCCTCCGGATCGATCCGCAAGGAACTACTAAACCCTAGCAAGTAACCCAATAAATAATCGGTGTTTGCCTCACGAAACCACACATTGGAACGCCTCAACAAACGCCCGCCACCTCCTACCCCCAATCGATGAACTGAATGGTCGATTTTACCGGGCGGCAACGGACGATCTGAAAACGCGGCTAAAGAAGCACGAAAACGGACGGGCGAGGCATGGGGAAAGACACGAGAGGAGGGTGAGGACGAGGAAGGGCTTCCTGGCGGCGACGCCGGCGAAGAGGGAGAAGGCGGGACCCAGCCAAGCTTAGATCGATGGCCGCCCTTGGAGCCGGGCGAGGGAAGGTGAGGGGATGAGCACCTCAACCTGTGCAGCGGGACGGCAGCAACCAACCTGCGGCCCTCGCCGGCGGTGGCGGCCGGCTCGCCAAGCGCCAACACCGCCGGCCGCGCCTTTGCCTAGCACGGGGCCGGGTCCATCCTCGCCGGTGTTGGTCCGCCGTGCGCCGCCCAGGTGGCCAGCGCCTCGGCCGATGTGCTGCCGCGATCGGGAGAGAGGTAGAGAGAGGAAGGAGAGACTGAGAGAGTACAGATTGTGTGCGGGTGGTCTCGGGAAGGAGAGGGGGGAAGTCTCGTGGAAAGGTGAGAGGCGCAGATAGATATTTTTCAACTAACCAATGGGTGGCCGACAACGACGTAAAAACCCGTGACAGCTGCCCAAAGAAAGATCGGATGTCGTTGGATTGTCATCCAATGCGGTAAAAAATTCTGCTACCGTGGACGCCGTGGCCGAGGTGATTCTCCACAGCAAATAATACTTTTAAATGGGACGGTGGCCCGGTGCGTGAAGTTCACGCAGCACGCGCAAAAAACTGAAGGGACGCTTGGTGCCATTAATAATAAATAATAAATTCATGTGCAATGCAAGTACTATATATACATATACACCTACTTTTACGGTTTGGAAACTGAGGTCCCACACGTCATCATTGTCTCTGGTGGTACATTGGTACACTTCAGAATCCTAAAGATGGCAACAGGCATGGTGCCCGTGGATAGCTCCTCCATTTACCGCACCTGTGGGTAAATATCTACGCCCGTATCCATGCCCGCGACCCGCCACGGGTGAGAAACCATGCCCGCGATCCGCGGATAACGGCGACGCCAGCGGGCGACCCGTGTGCCCGCAGAAGGGGGTGGCAGATGAGAGCCATGTGCTCGCCAACCCCCAAGTAGAGCAGAGGTGGCCGCCATGGATTCACGTTGCGAGGAGAGAAGAAGCAGAGTGAAGAGGATGGAAGAGAGGCAGTGAGCGGTGACTAGTGTGGTGGCGCGACAGCGGCGACCGGTGCGGGGCGTCCGAGGAGCAAATGGCCGCCCTAGGGGCAGCTCGATTTGGATGGCAGCATCTCGATCCGCCATGAGAAGGATGGTCGGGCGCGAGGGCAGCTCGAGTGGGTCGGCAAGGTGGGCGCCCCTAAGTGGTGGCGGCTCGATCTAGCGGCGTGGCGGCGGACGGGTGGATAGGGACGGGTGAGCGGCGGTGCACAGTGGACGGGGATGGGGGCACAGGCATCGACGGGGAGGAGATTGGGGGCTTGGGGCGACGTCGGTGGTGAGGAGGTGTTGGGGACGGCCGGCGTGCCTCACCTCCAGCTTTGGTGAGGAGGTGTTGGGGATGTCGGTCGGTGGCGAGGAGCGAGGAGGTGCCGGGCGGCTTTGGTGGTGGGGGCTGGGGAAGGGATGTGAGTGAGAGAAACCCAAGGAAACTGGCATACTCCTCCATATTGAAAAGGAAGTCGTTTAGGACATCGACACGGTCTCCAAAGTGCAACTTTGACTTCTCTTTTCTATCAAAATATTTATTAAAAAATTATATATGTATACTTTTATGAAAGTATTTTTCAAGACAAATCTATTGATATGATTTTCACATTTCAAAACTCAACGACTTAAAAGTTATTAATCATTTATGTTCCCAATGTTTGACCGAAGCCTTTTCCAAAACGACTTCCTTTTCAATATGGAGGGAGTATATACATGAGGTGTTACTGGACCCACATGTCAGATTTGTGGAGCGGGTTTGGCGGGTACGCGGGCGCGGATACTGATTTCCTTTGCCCGTGAGCTACTATCCGCTGGTTTAGAATGGTTTCCGCATCCTTACCCGCGGGCAGAGGGTGACGCCCGCATCCTTGCCCATCGGGTTCATTGCCCGTGGGCACGCGGGCCTTCTGTGCCCGTTGACATTTTTAATCCACGCACAGGTCGGGCTGGATGGGGTAAGTTTGGCCAAAAATATATTAGATTACGATATTTAATTTGAGCCTAATTCGACTAGTGATAGATTGGATCGAGTTTTTTAGTTGGTTATTAGATCGGAGGCCCATAATCAGGTCGAGGGGTAGGATCCGTCGTCCGCGTAGGCGTAGCTGCTCCTCTTGTCTCTTGATATCAAAAAAAGACGACACCACCCTGCACTCCATAATCAGAAGATACTCTGTATTTGCTCTGTTTTTATGTGCTCTACCTGCGACTGCAATGGAGAATAAGTCTCCAGCGCACTGTGAAATAGTACAACGGTTCATCGTCCCGGAGTGGACAGGCCCACACGTACGAGGAGCAGGGTGCTCCGGCCGCTCCGCACTTATGGATGGCCTGCTTATAGCACCCATGAGGGTTCCATTGCATGGGTTGTTGAGGTACCAAACTACGAAAGCGATGGCATATATATAGAGATAAAGAGGGTACAGTGCATGCAGTAGCGGTGAGGTAGAATGGATTTAGCAAGGTGGACGACAGTATATGCAAAGCACAATGACGATTGCATATAACTTATATGGTAACAAAGGAGATAGTACACTTTAAATAGACGGACATGGTAGTAGGCAAACATGTGGTTTGAAGGACAGAGTTTGCAGATAACGTGGCTTACACATGAGAGGAGGGAAATAGCCATTAATGACTTATAGTGTTTCTTTCTTCTTTTTTTTTTTTTTTTTTTTTTTTGACAATGACTTATAGTGGGTTCATCCATCCTATATAGATGCACAAACATCAATAGTAAATCAGCCGATGAATACGTGTAAAGAGCAGCTTATAAGACATTTGTTTGTCCAATGGCTAGATGCATATGTGTAATTTTGCAAATTTACTGTGTTTTTTTTTTTCTTGAGCCCTCGATGTAAGAACTGTTCAGTTTTTTAAATAAAAGCTCAGGGGTGCACCCCTCCTTTTACCATAAAAAAATAGTAAAGCAGCTGATGAATAACACATTGGCGATTGCAACATCTGCTCTACACTCTACTGTAATATTTTTTTTTGCTCTACTGTAATATTGTCTGCTGTTTGCAACTATAGGAATATATATAGAAAAGGCAGATGTCATCGAGACCTGGCTGATGCACCGGACAATGACTCCAGTCCTTGTACGAAGCACCATGGCCATAGTGTACAGATCATCCTACATCATGACATTGGCAAGCTCCACCTCCAGCAATTTTAGCACTTGATCCGGGGGTCGGTCTGCTTTGAATACCTCACGGCTCACGCACATTCATCAGAGAGACGGTGCGTCCAGAGAAGAGATCTCAGACTCCTGGCATTGAGCTCAAGACATACAAGATTGTGCTCACATAGCTTCCCTTACTGCATTAGATTCTTGTATAGGGCAAGAAACAATTGATCCTGAAGGGTCAAATAGAAATATGAGAGAGCAACGATCACTTTTGGAGGTGTGCTTATAGAATTTATGATTGGCTTGCTAAATTTTAATCTCTTGTCACGATTACTTTGACATGCTCGTCTATGGTCTTGTACAAAATTCGTCTATGTGTTATTCTTAATACGGTACAAATTTGTGCCATACTCGCAATATCCATACAAATATGTAAGGACTGCTGCGTGTAACTAGGGGTATCAAATTGTAACAGAAAGTACATTTATCATCACTTATATTACATCGTCCATGTTATTACAGGCACATTTCGCTTTCCGAAGCCACCTTCCATTCTTGTTGAGTGTCGCCACCTTCCATTCCATGAGCTATTTATGCACTAGATTGTTCAGCTTTACTAGGAAAATGGAACGCACAAAACTGGCCTGACAAAACATCATTATTACTTATCAGGTCAACCAGATGATCGACATCTCCAATTCCACTATGCGCCATCAGTAACCATACGAAGGTGAGAAGCTCCCCCTCCTCTTCCTAGCTGTTGGGCGTGCAGATCGCCTGGGCACTTCCCGGCCGCATAAATAAGTAGCCTCATCCACATATCTCTGATCTCCATCAGCGTCTCACACCATGGCCCCGGTTCCTCCTGTTCTTTCAGGCATTCCTCGTCGCCAAACTCCAGCACATTCTCCAATAGCTGATAAGCAGTGTCCAGAACATCCTGCTCGTTGCTGTAACTATTCTTGGTTATCTTCTCATAAAATTTCGCCAGTGTATCCTCTGCACTGCCACTGAGTGGCAACATTGAAGGCTGCACAACTAAGAGGTACACCATGTAATTTGCTATCTTGGTGCAAGTGTCCATGATTGTATTTGTACTTGATATTGTCTCATTCATGCCGATGACCTCGTCGTCCTTGGGGCGTTTCCGTAGGTGCAGCTCTGTATATATATGCAAAAGGATGATGTTATCACCGAAAGAGTTAGCACTAGAGTTCAGCGTAGCCTTGATAATTGGACGAAGATGTACCCAGTGTTGCTGTTCAGTTATTCTAGTAAATTCCTCGCGAGCAACACGTCCAACCCATGTGACAACGTCCTCCATGATGTCCATGTTTACTTTGACATTCTTGGTGTGGCGGAGCTTTCTGACTAAATAATTGCTTTCAACCGCACTTAACGCCTTCCTGATATAGATGAGTAGTTTGGATGTTGTTCTTGATCGATGATGGCCTATACAGGAGCTCAGGAAGTTGTACTGCCCCATTGATTTTGACCACAATATCCTCTTCTCCGGCCAACCAATACTACTCGAGAGAAGATGCCAGGTAACATGGGCAAGCATTTCACACTTTCGGGATTTGAAGAATGCCCAGGTCCATGGTGACATGGCCATCAAAATGAATGCACAAACTTCAATAGTAAAGCAGCCAATGAATAACACATAGGTGATTGCAACATCAGCTCTACTGTAATATTGTCTGCTGTTTGTAACTACGAATATCAGAAAGGCAGATGTCATCAAGACCTGGCTGATGCACCGGAGTATGACTCCAGTCCTTGTACGAAGTACCATGGCCTTGGTGTACAGATCATCGTACATCATGGCAAGCTCCACCTCCAGCAGTTTTAACACTTGATCCAGGGGTCTGCTGTCTGCTTGGAACTTGAATACCTCACGCACTTTCATCTGGGAGACAGTGCGTCCTGAGAACAGATCTCGGACTCCTGGCATTGAGCTCAAGACATACAAGATTGTGCTCACATAGCTGCCCTTATCAGCTTCAACCTCCAGTTTCTTCGGTTGCCACCTTGTTTCCCTAAGGCCATTTCGGCTACTGCACTTAAGAGCCCACGTCCTCTCCCCATACCTCATGATTCCAGCAATAAAAGCAAGTATAGCTGGAGCTAAAATCTTCAAGTTGTGCCGACCTGTCAACTTCCAAAAGGCGTATAAGGCCAACAAGACTTGAATGGAAAGGTTCAGCAGGTGCCTCAGCCACAAGTTGTTGTCCTCCATAGAGAAAGCAGTCAGGGTGTCCTGCCCACCAAGATGGATGAGAAGGAATGGTGCCCAGAAGAAAGCTAGCTGGTTGTGATTCAAGTCAAAATAATTTGGATTATTACTTCCATGGAATCCAGCTAATGTTGTGGCATTCTGATCATTCTTGGATATGAGTCCAAGGGCATAGACTGCAACCATGTCTGCCCCTACATAGGCTAACCAGATGAAAAACCTAAGAAGGGTGTTTGTGTTGTACCGTCTGATACCACCACCAAAGAATAGGAAGATTTGCATGGTGAAGCTGAGCAGTACCACTACTTGGATTTCCCACATACTCCATAGCTGTACCAATCCCTCCACTGTTAAGTTCATGTTTAATAGACCATGTGCTTATGTCTTACCAATGCACTGCATGTAGCACAAATACATTTACGTTATTTTCTAAGTTAAAAAACCAGATTCTTGCATTTCAAACAAAATATTAAGGAAGAGAAGACAGATCGATCGAGATTAACATGCTTCTGGTTAATCAGATAAGAATTAAGTAACTATGAAAGCAGTTGCAATTGTTTAGAGGAAACAATTATGCATTAACAGCAGTCGCTGGAGTTGTAAATCAAATACAACTGTTGTCCTATTGAAATGTACTATGATGATTCCAAAACCAGATCTAGTGGCTGGTCTTCATAATCAAGGAACCAAAGTCTAACAACTTTAAAGGAACTACTACACTGATAGGTGATAGCCAAAGTCAGCAAAGCTGCACTAATAGCATTTCTGCAGATGTTCACCAGAAGCCTTTCATACTTTTTGCACCCAAGTATGTTTAATTGGATCAGCCATCATTACAGGATAATTTGATGGGTAGCAAGAGCTATATTGGGAGATAACTAAGGATAGCAGTGCAGTCTTAAACCAATTACAAGAATGGCATAATCTGGTTGCACGCATTGCGAATGTTAGATTACAAGCTGGTAGTGATTCAATTTTTTGGCCTTTGAACGAAAATGGTACCTTCACTGTGAAGTATCTATATCGGGTCCTAGTCAGTAATGGTATTAAGGTCACACAAAAAAATTGGCAAAGAAAATTATCTTTGAAAATTAAGGTCTTCTTATGGTTCCTGGAGAAGAGGGCCATCCTTACTAAAGATAATTTAGCTAGAAGGAATTGGAATGGTAGTAAATTATGTTGCTTCTGTAGTACTGGATCCATCCATCGCCTCTTCTTTGAATGTTACCATGCTAGATTTCTATGGCATGCTTTACTTACTGTGTTTGGTTTAGTGCCTCCTGTGAGTGTGGAAAATTTATTCAATGGTTGCCATAAACAGGGAGGCAATAAGTACAATTCACTATTACTGACCGGTGTTGCAGCCTTTTGTTGGTCAATATGGCTAAGAATGAATGACATGGTCTTTGGTAACTCTTAACCTAAAATGTATTTGCAGGTTCAGGGGAATGCATTGGTTACGCTTTTGGGCCCAATCACGGTGAAGTGACAAGGAAAAAGATAGCATCATACATGCATGTGGCAAGTTGCAGTCTGCAACGATGACCTTCTTTGCTTTCCATGGATGGCCCTTTACATTTAGGCTTGGTTTTAATTAAAGATGTTTGTGAACTTTGTGTTCTTTTGTATGGTAAACCTTGTAATAAGCTTGGTTTGATTCCTGTAGTAAGAGGATCAAGCCGGATGTTATTTCCTTTATCTAAAAAAGCAATGCAGTCTTAGTGACATCCATCTTCTGTCTACAACACTTTGACAACAATGATGTGATGGATAACCACTATTCACTTGGCGGATATATAGATGACGAAAATAGGGCGAATTTGTTAAATGAAAGTGTATGCCACCTAGATTAGAAAAACAGGAATTGAGCTAGACCCTGAGATTGTTGCAATCATAATTGACACAGTAACATATGCATGTTATGATATCTATAACAAAATTATAGCAAAAGGAAGGACTAATAAGTAGAAAATTGAAGTCAAAGGTACATATTCTAAGCTGCGCCAGTGCTGACCTGATTATTGAATATTTGGTGTTGAACCACACAAACATTTGATATTGAACAAATGCTTGTATATGGTGCAATGTGTTCTTAAAAAATTGCTTGCACTTCGTCAATTTATACTTCAGAATTATGCAATAAACAGATGCTCATACCGTTAAAGGGTAGGTGTTCTGTTGGGACAGGTATACCAGCGCAGCGCAGGAAGCACAGCCGTGGCTGAGTGCTAGCGCGAGGTCACCACGCCCACCTACGACGGTCATCCTATTCTTTATGATTTCAATTAGGCCCTGTTTGAATCTCTTTATTTTGGAGAAATTGAAATCTACTTAATGGATTAAGCTATTTGGCTTGGAAGCTATGTTTGTACTCTCCAACTTAATTAAAGATATATAAATTATATAACTTATCTCAAATATGTGAACTATAATTTATTACAATGGATTCAATTCTAAAGATGCAAACGGGGCCTCAGTGGATTTGTTTTGATTAGTCACAAGTTGTTAGGATTTGGCTATAAAGCCTAAACTCTTTGGTTAATGGAAGGCTAAGATGGAGATTGATCAGATCTGCTATCCGGCTCTCTCTGCTACTTGCGCTAGCTGACCTTAGAGATGCTTGGCAACAGCACGGCGTCCCAGCCGCCGGGAACCAAAACCCCGGCCTCCCACCTCATTCAGCTACTACATGTGCAGAGCGCAGTAATCCACGTTCCAACAGTAGGGTAAATGGGTAATGCAGCGAGTCTCACCTTCTGCTTTTATCCAACTGGAACGGGTGTTGACATCTTTACATCTCAAGGGAAGAAGCTTTTCTGGAAATATGGGCATGGACTTTGTTCAGATCGACAGGAAGACAATCAGTGCAAAGATCCACATAGGCAAATATTTTTTATACTCATTTTTGAATTCCACATATATATAACATTAACGAACAATTGCAGAGGGTGGTGCCTGTTACCTGAGAGCAAGAAACGGAGAGGGCTCCGTTAATCCAAGGTGATGCATCAAGCATACCATGTCAGGGTTATCTGAGGCACCGGCGCTACATGCAGTTCCTGTGTGAGATAGGTAGTAGCAACTAGCAAGTCTGGGAGAGACGGATAGATAGAGGAGACAGGTAAGAACTCTCATCTGGGACAGGGCAACGAGAAAATAAGAAAGAGCAATCCGGTCATGAAAGAAAAGAGACCTTTCTGTCCATCTGTCTCTTGCTTCTTCCACGCATCCTCTGGATTCTCCTCTCAGTCATAAAGTGAGAAAAGGGCAGCTTGGATAGCAGCAGGTACAGAAGAGGTGCTTTGTGTGATCTACACAGTTGTATTTGTCAATCAATAAAAAATAAACATGCCTTTTACTGTAGGGAGGACAATGGATCATTTAGAAAAGGCATGGATATTTTTTTCTGATTCAGTAAATGATCTCATCGAAGTCTCACAAAAACAACCATCTCATTAGCTGGAGCAAGCCCCGCCCGCACATGTAAGGATGCAAATGGGCGGCGGTGGGCAGCCCACGTCACGTCCGCTTAAACCGCAAATGCTAATAGAGCTAATGCGGCAGCCCACATGTTGCCGCATCTTTTTTGTGGGTTGGTGCGGCAACCCGCATCCTGCATCATGCACGTTTCGACGCCCTCGCCCGCCGCCCGCGGAGGAGGACAGACGCCGCTTTGGTCAACCACGCACCTGCCGTCGGGGTCAGCGAGCTCATGTTCGGACCCAGCCAGCGGCGGCTTCTTCCCCGAGGGCCCGAAAGGCGGGACGCGTTCTACCGCCTCCGTTTTTGGTGGCTGGCGGCGCGCGGCGGCCAGGACCAGGAGGCCGTCTTTTGTGGCCGGCGGCCTCGTGACCACCAGGCGGAGTGCTCGTGCCCTTGGCATATATAATACTAGTACCACTGGATGATCGGCGATGGTTGCCTCATTGCCTCTAGTTGCTTTTGCTGTCTGCTTGCAACCTTGGATGGATCAGCTCGATCGGTGGCTACTGGCTACGTACTACTAGGTCGCGAATGAGGTGGAAGCCACGAGTCTTACCTGGAGAAAGATGCGCAACATGGGGAACGGCCGAGGTGGTGGCGGCAAAGAGAACGATGTGGGCCGTGACCTCGCTGTCGCTCCAGCCCGTCGACCTCTCCGACCTCCCGCGCGGCGCCGCCATCGAGAAGCTCATGTCGGAGGAGTGCGAGCAGTGACAGCGGTCCCCCGGCCCTCACGTCCATCCTCCTCGACCTCAAACGGAGCACGGGCGGGCGGCTTGCGACGTTCCCAGCGGTGTGAACCTGGGCGGCGGCATCGTGGAGGGACGGGCGGGGGAGGTTCAGGACGGCACCCGATTTGCAGCGGCTGTGGACGAGATCCTGGCCACCATGGATGACCTCGCCGGCTGAGATGGAGGCGGCGCCCACGCTGGTGGAGGCGGTTCATGTGGAGGCAACACCGGTGGCAGTGGAACGGGTTCCTGTGGAGGCATCGGCGGCGGCGCTGCACTTGTGCTCGCCATGCGGATGTCCGCGAGCGCCCGCTGGGATTATGTGGGATGTGGGCTGCCGCTGGGATTATGCGGGTCGGAAGCTTCGGCCTGACCTGTGTAAGTGGGTTAGGTTTTGGGTTACATGTGGGCTGGTGGGGCGGGCAGCCCAGCAGGTTGGAGCGGCAGCCCGTCCCACCTTGCATCGCGACGCACATGCCTTGATTCCCCTAGCCTGCTCGCCACCACCGCCACCTAGCTCGCCGCCGGCCGCCGCCCACACCCTCGGTGGCGCCGCAAAGCCGCCTTCCGGTGATCCTCCGGTGATGGGGATGGCACCTGCTCTCTCGGGCCGGCAACGAAAATTGCTCTTCGACGTATCACGGCGAAGGATCGGTTCGCGCCTAATCGCCCTGCCATCACCGGCTCGTCGCTCTTCACCGCCATCGGGGGAAAGTTCAGGGGTCAGGACCTCGATTCCGATTCAGAATGTGAGGATCTTGGCGACGCCGATGCTTTGCCGCGGATCATCACAAGACCGGCATCATCTTCGCCTGCGCCTATGCGGACACCGGGCGCTGGCTACGTCGGGTCCTGCGGCCGCTCCGTCGACCCAAGTTCGACGAATCAAGTTGCCCTTGCGGACATGGAAGGGCCCGATCCCACCACCTCGAGTCACGCTGGCGACCACCATTGGCGACTATTTGGGGCCGGCGATGCAGCTTCACCGGCGAGTCGAAGGATGCGATCCGATTTTACCGCGGCTTCAAATTTCGAACTCAGGTCCGACTCGCAAACCAGTCCGGCTTGGACCTGACAAGGAACCTGATCCAACCGGTACCGTGGTGAGGCCCTCTGATCCGATTCTGAAGCCCCCCAACCCGGTCCACACCCGAGGAAAACCTAAGCGGTGGGTCAGGACTGTTCTACTCGACACCGCCGTCACCCGCGACGTGATCCCGCGCGGGCCTTCGTCGAGCCCGATCCCGAGCAGCTCCGACGTCCGCTGCTCTTCGTCGCGCGGCCCCAACCCCGCCTCGGTACGGTCTTCGTCGTACGGTGATCGCGCTCCACCAGACACCGACCTCGACATCGCTGGTCAGCAGCGATCCTCCGATCGAGCAGGCCGTCGCGGTTCAGGCGGGCAGCAGCAACAATCCTCCGATCGAGCAGGCCCTGACTGGTCGCGTCTACGTCGAGGTTCAGGCGGGCAGCAGCAACGATCCTCGGTGCAGGCCCCGACTGCCGCCGCATCTACCGCATCGCGACTGCTCACCACCACCACCACACCGAGATCCTACCGAGACGTGCTCATGGCTGGAGGAGATGTGAGCGGGGGGAAACCGGGCGCTCACGGTCGCGGCGCTCCTTCCTGATCGCCCGACGTGGTCGCGGGACGAGGCTACGACGAGAACCGGAACCGCGGCCGTGTGGAATGTGGCCGGGTCGCGGGACGTGGGGGCCATGGCGACCCTCCACCGCAGCTCTGGTCATGGTGTCACCCCACGACGCGGGTGCTGGTCGCGACGGACCTGCCCCGGCCGAGGACGCCGGTGGCCAAGGCGGGCGCAACCCACGGCCGGCTGCGGGGCGTGACCGACGCGGACACTCGGGGAGCCTAGGGGCTGGCGCCATGGTTGATCCCCGGAGGGGGGTCGTCTTTGCCGGCCGGGCGGGGTAAGGTGGAGGTTCGGGGATCAAGGCAAGAAGAGGAAGCGCACGGGGAAGAGGGAGTGTTCAATTTGCACCGAAGAACACTTCACCAACCAATGCCCGTTCTTTAAGTTAGGAATGGAGCTCATCTATTCCATGGGGGCAACAGCCCAATACATGTCCCAATACATGTACAAGAGAGGGCATGCAAATATGCACAAAGGCCCTTACACAAAGAGGAAAAACTCTATACACCCATATATCTAACACCCCCCCCCCCCCTCTCAAACTCAAGGTGGATCATAAACACCGAGTTTGGAGAGAAAGAACCGATGTTGTGCTCTTGACATCATCCCGTACTTGAGCCCGAGTGTAATATGCATCAACTCCAATATGTTTGGTGAGCTCATGCTTCACGGGGATCACGAGCTATGTTGATAGCACCGATATCGTCGATAGAAGAGGAGTTGGTGCGGCCGAAACACCAAAATCCTCAAGTAACCATCGGAGCCAAGTGATTTCTCTTTGTTGCAAGAGCCATAGCGCGCAACTCGGCCTCTGCACTCGAACGAGATACAGCGATCTGCTTCTTTGTCTTCCAAGCAATGAGAGAACCACCAAGAAAGATACAATAGGCGAAAAGGGAGCGACGTTCGGATTCGCTAGCCCGGGTAGCATCGAGTAAGCTTGGAGTTGAAAAGAGCTAGAACACGGAAAGAAAAGACGGCGAGTGATGGTCCCACGAAGATAACGCAAGACACGAAGGAGATGGCTATAATGGATATTGGTGGGAGCGAGAAAAAAAATTGACTAAGAATGTGCACAAAGATGGGAGATGTCGGGGCGGGTCACCGCCGGATAGACAAGACTCCCAATAAGATGACGATAACGAGTGGGGTCGGTGAGAGGTTGACCGTCCGTGGCACGGTCAAGATTAAGCTCCATGGGAGTCTCAACAAGATGCGATGATCGATTGAGAGAAGAGCGAGCAAGAATATCTTGGATGTATTTTTCTTGGGATAAATAAATGCCGGCAGATGTGGAAGAGACTTCAATCCCAAGAAAATAACGAAGAGAACCAAGATCAGACATAAGAAATTGCTCATTGAGACGTGCCTTGACAAAGGCAATATACTCTGGATCATCACCAGTGATAATCATGTCATCAACATAAAGAAGGAGCGTATGACCCCGAGATGATGTATGAATAAACAAAGCAGGGTCATGATCGCTCGGAGAAAAGCCAGCAGCAGTGATCACAGAGGCAAAACGCTGAAACCAAGCACGAGGAGCTTGTTTGAGTCCATAAAGAGAGCGACGAAGGCGACAAACCATGCCATCAGGAACATAATAGCCAGGAGGTGGTCGCATGTAGACCTCCTCACGGAGTTCACCATTAAGAAAGGCATTTTTGACATCAAGTTGAGAGATGGACCAAGAGCGAACAGAGGCCACAGCAAGAAGAGTGCGTACAGTGGTCATGTGAGCGACAGGAGCAAATGTCTCATCATAATCACGGTCATACTCCTGCTGAAAACCACGAGCAACAAGATGAGCCTTGTAACGCTCAAGAGAGCCATCGGAGCAAGTCTTAATCTTATAAACCCACTTGCACGTGATGGGACGTGCATGAGAAGGAAGAGGGACAAGGTCCCAAGTGCCCGTGTGCTCAAGAGCAGCAATCTCCTCAGCACATTGCGGCGGCATCAGTCCAAATAAGTCATGTGTGTTAATTGGTCTAGGAATACCAAACAATAAGTGGACTGCTCTCCACAAGAAGTTAGCGTATGAACAATCAAAAACCAAGTGTGAAATACATTCATTTATATGATAGAACGAACAATTTTTTCCCATTCCAATTCCGTCTAGCGAGATTATCTTTTATTAGAATCACACCTCTTTTTAAATACCACATAAAGATCTTGATCTTCATTGGCATCTTTGCACCCCAAATTTCCTGTGAAAGTCTGACACCATTATTAACTACTGCAGCCTACATAGTTTTAACTGAAAATTGTCCCGTTGAGTGTAGAGACCAAGTAAAAATATCTAGGCTGTCCTGTAGATTTAGGTCCATTACTGAAGACACTACTCTGTTCCAATCTCTCAAGTTTTGCCCCACCAAACTACTTTTAGCAGCTGATCTCCCAACCATTTATCTTCCTAAAATCTAATTTGAGAACCGTTCCCTACTTTGATGTACCCATAATTTAGAAATTGGTCCTTCACATTCATAAGGCCTCTCGTAAGTGCGAATCACTTACTTTTTTGGTCACCTCTCCTATAGTTTTGTTTTTCACGTATTTATTCCTCAAAAGAGATTGGCAGATCCCATTCTCGTTATAAAGTTTAAACAACCACTTATTGAGTAGGCATTTATTTTGTAGTCCCAAATCCAGTATTGCTAGGCCCCACTTGATGTTTAGGTTAGCACAAAATTTCTCACTTGACTAATCTATGTTTTTCTTATGCTGATCATTTTGCCAAAAGAATCTAGATCTATAATAATTCAACATTTTGGACACTCCTTTTGGTAGTCTAAAGAATGACATCATAAACATCGGTAAACTTGAGAGCACCGAGTTTAAGAGCACCAGTTGTCCTCCTACTGTCAGCATCTTTCCTTTCCACCCACTCAGTTTCTTTTCAAACCGTTCTTCTATGATCTTCCAGTCTCTGTTGTTTAGTTTCCTAAAGTGCGTAGGGATGCCCAGGTATCTGAAAGGGGATTCTCCAATTTTTGCAGCCACAGTTGTGAATATGCCAGTTCATGATCCTTTGCTTTACCAAAGCAAAAGATTTCGCTTTTGTGAAAATTTATTTTTAATCCTGATAATTGTTCAAAACCACAAAGTAGGAAGTTCATGTTTATTGCCTTCCCCATATCATGGCTCATGAAAATCACAGTATCATCTACATACTGTAGAATTGACAGTCCACTATCTACTAAGTGTGGAATCACCCCTTCAACCTGACCGTCATTTTTTGCTAGCAATGAGTAAAGCCAGCATATCTGCCACTATGTTAAATAGTAAGGGAGACAATGGATCACCTTGCCGTAAGCCCTTCCTTGTTTGGATGTATGTACCTAGCTGATCATTTACTTTGATTCCAACATTTCCCCCTATGTGAAGTGTTCAATCCATTTACACCTTTTCTCAGAGAAAGCCCTTCATTCTCAGTGCTTGCTGAAGAAACTCCCATTTTACTTTATCTTATGCCTTCTCAAAATCAATCTTAATAATAATCCCATCTTTTTTTTTGTGTAGCTCATGAATAGTCTCATGTAAAATGACAACACCCTCTCCATAATGTTTGTGTTGGTCTTATAATTCTTTGGGCTATACTCGTTATACGATTAGTGGCCATGTTATAGTGAGAGGCCACCAACCCGACATATGGGCCCCCACATCAGAACAAGACATTGGCCAAACTCTCTATTGGGCCCGAAGTCAACCCGGAGCGATCGTGGGTACTGTAGCATAGCGGGTACTGTTCGCCCGCGGTACTGTATCTGCTGCCACTGCTGTGTCTAGAATAGATTTAGTAGGGCTAAGTCTCCTAGGACTATAAATATAGGGGCTATGTACCTTCTAATCTTGTTGACACAAAAAGTGCCTCTTGTGCCTCACACACTGACAAGCCGGATTAGCTAGCTTTACTCGACCGCCCGAGTGTCTTGTGCTGGTGCGTGCCAGTCAATTTGACCTATAAATTGACAAGGAGGTAAACGTGAGATCTGGAACATGCCTGGTGTGACCAAGACAGTTCCGCATGTACGGCTCTAAGGTCAGTTGTAATGACATATAGCTATGGGAGCTATCTATCAATAGATGATGAATGCATTCGGTAAGCAAATATATGAAAGAATAACAGTTGTCGAATGATCATAAGAAGACATGTTTGAACAAGTAAATCGATCATCGAGATGTGATATCATAAAGCTCTATTGCATGGATCGAATCAGTTGACAACATGGTACGTAAAGCAGGTAAATTATAAATATAAATCTAATCTAAATAACACATGCATAGGTTTCACCCAACTAGTCTGCCGCATGTCTAGTCTTCCTAAACCCGTCTAGCTTAAACCCTTCCAAGCTAATCCACCGCATGATACGACTTGCTACAGATCTAAACCACTTACCACGACTAGATCAATCCACCGCATGATACAATCTAACCATGACAAGCTAAAAGCACGCATACATCTAAATAGATCTATAAATACTCATTACTCGTTGAGGCGTATATACATAGACAAATAAAGTACACATGTAAGTCTAATCTAAAGTAAAGACAGGGATCTATTCCTATTAGTCCGTCGCACGACTAACCATCCTAAACCCTTTTCGTCCTAACAGCAATCCACCGCATGATACACTGCAACAAGCTAATCCACCACATGATACGGCTTGCCAGACTAGACTCTAATGATAGGTAAACTTACACATGCAAGCTACAAGTAGATGCATAACTGTATTCGGCAAGCTTGCCGAATCAGGGTCCATATGAAGAAGGAACTCACACGCAAAACCTTAGCCTGCCGCACGATTCATGACTAAACGTGTACGAACCCACAACATGTAACAACTTAGATTGATCTAAGCTCGGCTATGATAAGCAAATAGATCTAATGACAAACTAAGATAAACATTGAAAGCATTGATGACAATTAGATCTAACAAAAGATAAAGCCGAGCCGTATCAATCTAAATTGGGCAAAAAGTGTGTGCAATCATAATAAATAAATAAGCAAGAAGTATGCACCACTTGGTAACTTAATGAATTCACTAGATTGCCAAATCTAATGAAGCCGATAACTAGCTCCAAGCTAGACCTTAGCCTGCCGCACGACTCATGATCTAACAAAGAACCCTCTTGCTCCATAGCCTAAATCCGCCGCACGATACTAAGCATGGTGACAAGACTACTTGCAACATAATCTAAATCAGACGCACGATACTAGACATGGTACAAGGTTGTCGGAAAGGGGTGGCGTGGAGCCGGTTTGTTGTTGTATTGATTTGGTAGATCGTTTTACAGTTGTCATGGGTCCTATATTTATACCCTGGACTTGACACGAGTGATCCTAACTGACTACGAATACAATAACGAAACTATCTAGCTAAGATACATTGTCCTCCAAATCTTCTCGGAGTCTTGAGGCCATACATGACACGGACCTTTCCCTGGATATTCCGCCTTGAAGCCTTTACGCTTGCCGAATCATCGTGTGCCTCGAATCTTCCTCGGACTCAGGCCCTTTAACCGAGCAGCAGCGGCTTCCCGAATGCCACAGTGTTGCCGATAATGAGTTGTTAGCCGAATGGCCTCTCGCCGAACTGTCCGTATGCTGGCCTACTCGCCATTCAGGCTTTTACCAATTTTTGGTGTTAACAAATCTTAAGCAAGGAATAGGTCAAGTGCCTTCTATCTTCTTCCCTCTCCCTTCTCTGTAGCCGCCCCCCCTCCTCTTGTCCCTCCACCCCGCGCAACACGCCTCCCTCCACCATAACCGCCGCCCCCTAGGGCCCCCTCCCAACACACTCTCGGCACTGGTATCTGGAGACCACATCGATCCTTCGGGCAACGATCCATGGCTTCCACCACCACCAAGATTATCGACTCCTCGGCCATCAATCTTCATGAGATGCTCACCAACCTAGATCAACGTCTCAAGGCTAGCGAGGACAAGGCGCACGTCCGAAAGGTCCTTGTTTGGTTTTGGTAATTGAGTGACAACATTAGGTGGACTAATGATGTGTTATGTGAGATACACAGGTGATTAGTCCATAGGTACATGTGTATGAGCAACATATGCCATGGAGGTGAAATGGCTTGGAGATGTTGCAAGGCTCAGACATGTGATGATGGAGGAGCTCATTGCATATGAGACATGACATGGAGTCATGTGACAAAGGTGGAGAAGATCAAGACAAGACTTGGCTTGATGGACTAGTTACAAGTGTGAAGGGCAAGTTGAGGCTTTGGAGTGATGGACCGCAAGGCGGTGAAGCTTGAGCAAGACTTGGCACCTATGGTGATTTTCGGGTGTTAAGCTTTGCCTTATGTACGTGCTGATCTTCTGAAATAGAAGGTAGTGATTTTTTGAGTTTAGCTCTTGCCCTTCTAATCAATATCTCTGGATCTTCATTGAAATTATCTAGAAGATTTGCACTTTTCATACATCATCCTGCATAAGATAAACAAAGTAGGCAACACAAGTGTAATATCTTTGTTATGAGTAAAAGTCAATTGGTCATTTCGATTTATTCATAAGTATAAAGTTATCAATACTTCCTAAGTTTAAAACCTTCCCCGGCAATGGCATCAAAAATGCTTGTTGGCACTGTTTAGCACAATCACTAATTTAGCAACGGCGCCAAACAACAATGGTAAAAATTAACTTGTCACAAACTCGTTAGCCACTTTTAATTACCTAAATCTCTTAGCCTTGAACTAGGTTGTCATCCCTAATTATATAGCTTAGAAATATATGTTGGTACTAAAATAATACTAAACAAATATCTATCATTTTATGTGACTAGGCGAAATAATAGATATGAATATATAAATTGATTATGAATGATTACGCAAGCGTATGATAATTATATCAATTGTATCATTTTACCTAGAGTATTACCGGGTTGTCGATTTATATTTATACCACTTGGGAATGTCTAGCTAAACATGAATACATAGTATTAATAACTCTTTATACTATGAATAAAGAATGAATCAATATCATACCTTCTACTCATATAATAGGGGGTAAGTCATGAGATAAAAGATATATATATACTTGATCAAGCATTATGATAAATAAATAGTTCACATCGAAAGCATTCTATTACGCAATAGCATTGTTAAATAGGAAGTTGGAGGAAGGATTCCCCGAGTTATTCTAATCACATGTCATAGCTTACTCTAATTAGTGCAATTACATCTAGCATCATCATTAAGGTTATTACTTTATTCACACATAAGGAACATCAACTAAGGAGGATTGTAGCTAAATACACTCCTCCGTCGTGACCCGATCGCTAGCTCTATATACCAAGGGTGGACTACGAGAGGACTCAACGGGCGGTCACACCCGCGATCTACCACATGTCACGGTATATAGAGGGCATGCACAAATATTCTATATATCTAAGCACCATGCTTACATAATGCATATCACTCACCAATAGTCCATGAGGATGAGCGCTATATGAACATATGTATGATATCCATAACAATCTAACTCTACTAGACATATAATTAAAGCAAACAATGATCATTGAAATCATGAATATAAGATAGATGAATAATATTGTCAATTGCATTGTACTAAACATATAAAGTAAACTAGAACATAATAAGAACTAGATGAACTAGAAGATGAATTAGATGAACTAGAAGATGAACTAAATCAAAGTAGAACACAAAGATATATTAAAATAGAACAAAGTAAAGATTACAATAGGAACTAGTAATTATACCTAACCACACTCTCGATGAATCCGGAATCCAAGCTTGATCAACTTGACTCCTTCTAATCCTAAACTAACTAGCCGCTTGCACTAGAACTAGAACTACTCTGATGAACTAGGATTTCTGGCTCTGATGGCTTGATCTCAAATGACTTGATGTATGAATGAATATGCGAGCCTCGGGGGTCTGCCTCTTTATTTATACCCCGATGGGGCAAACCATGACCCTCCGATCAAACCGACCTTTTTCTATGGTATAGATGCGATCCTCAAAGGCGGTGGAAGAATACTCCAGAAGTTGGACGCGAGGTGGGACCACAGGGTACCGGGCGGCACCTAGGTAGGACCGGTCGGTCCCACGATGGCGGTTCCTGGCCATTTGTTGGCATTTCTTAGCGTCACCACTAGAGATAGATATTATCCCCAGCGACAATGCCAAGAAACGCATGTGATAGATAAATTCATTTGTTATAGAGGTCAATCCGCAAGCACACGTATCTATCATTGTAGTATTTCACCCTGAAGTATTCAGGGTATCGTTATTTATATTTTTCTAAAGGAAGTCTAGCATAGTGATGATCATAGCCCACAATGTATTTATGAATAACCGTTAGTCTAATACAGGGGTAAGTACATGATAATTTAGGATTGCGAGTACTACAAATATAAATAAAAGAAAGGATAAAAGGAAAATCTATGATGAGCGTGCAATTCTAATAAAGACTATGCATAGAACTCTAGTAATCATAATGTAGTAAATGAATAATCATAGAACTAAGTCAAGATGATAGGGAGATGCCCACAACATCGCATTGTGCTCTCCAAAGAGCAACTCTTCTCAAAATCCCAAAACAAAAGGTGCTGAGTTGGAATCCCATTCTAAGGATTCTTGTGGTTCCGGGGAATCCAAATACTGAGGAGAACCGAGGAACGGGGAGCTCTCCCCTTTTTCTGCCCTACTCTTTGATCTTAACCTACTAGCCAATAGACACATTCAGAACTCCAACTCAACACTCGAATGTGGAGGAGTACTAGGGACGACGATTGTCACCACCACTGCCGCCTACCTCACTACCGTGGGATCTTGACATTTCGATGGTTACTATATACACGGACACCACGTCCATGTGTATAGAAAACTACCTAGATCCCCCGAGACTCCGACTCTATGGATCGACAAGCAAGGATAAAGGTAAACCCGAAGGTACACCAAACCATCACCCTAAGCATAACTCTACAGCTCTCCAAGAGCGACATATGAACAATTAGCATAAAGTTAGTCATGTTAATGTCACAATATATTAACTATAGCCTAGTTCACATATTATCATTATAACATGAGAATAATTATACTCTAGTTCATATGCATTGCAATATTATGAATATAAGGACTTGAATAAAGAAAGGAACTCCATAGTAATATTACCAAAAGATCCTTCCAAGGAGACAAGCCCTCCTTAAAGCTCAACCTTGCTCAAATACTAATACTAAACTAAAGAAATACAAGTGGAGAGGTAGAAGCTCAAAGGTGTGTGTTCTACTTTGAAATGGAACTCTACCCATTTATTTATATAGGGGAAGAAGGTTGGTTTTGTGTGCAAGGTGCGGTTTCCCCACGTTCCACTTGCCGCTATAGTCCCGGACAAACCGCCATTCGAAGCACGGCCCGAGCGGAGGCGACTTCGGGTCCGGCCGGACCAGGCCTGGCCCCCGGCACCGACCGACTTTTACGTGGTGGACTCATGGGCGGCTGGACCATGGTTCCACCGGGGAACGGTCCATCTTGTCTTGAATTCGGCCTTCTTGCTTTCCCATGGACATAGCGCGATTCCGTGATGCGCTTTCCGTCTTTATTTGGCGTACTTTTACCTATTTCCACGTTTGAACCTACGAAACATATTTTCTTAGAATACAAGTGGAACTAGGTTAGTAGTAAAGGTATATGTGACATAAGTTTGCAAGTTTCTCATAAAATAGACATAAGTTAGCGGTACAAAATGGTCGATAATGACCGCCAACAAGTCCCCCAAGCTTAACCTTTTCTTAGCAAATAGCTAAGTGTTTTGGTTGTTGATCGGGGAGTTGCTTCTATGCCGATACAATTCAAAATGTACCATGTTTATAACAAAGTATTCTTCCGTTGTTTAAATAAGTTGGCATTTTCATCCACCCTTTGTTACTCGAATCATGTGGGGCTTTTAACTTCTCTAAGTTCTTGGGTGGTTGCAAGATAGAATGGTTTTAATAGAAATACTCATCATTCTTTCTTTTTTTGATCAACCAATCATCCTGGAGGTTTTCTAAAGTTTTGAGAAATAAAACAAGTTCCTTAAATGATTTCACTCAATCACTCAATTTATATTTGGATTTATCGAGCATATCCTCAATTTTTGGTGGCATACCACTACAAGGCTGTTTGAGTGGAGTTTTTGGGTAGGTAAAAGTGGGGCATACTTGTATCACTTATATTGCTGGTCAAAAACCGAACCACATGGAGAAGCAAGTCATAAACCTTGATCAAGATGTGCAAGTGTATGGAATATGAAGTATAAGTGTATATTTTTGGTACTCTATTGCATCATGATTCTCTTTTCTAAATGCCTCTGAAAAGAATATGGCTATTTTTTTGGACGGGCTTCTTTTGGCCCGTCATCTTTCATTTGGCTAGACATTTCTATTTTTTTTTCTCTTTTTAGCATAGCCTAATCTTTTTTTTTTTGGCATATGAAAATATTTGGATAATAGTAATATTATGATGGTGATGCAAATGAGTAATTATTTTCGGTGGATGAAAAAAAAATACATGTTGTGTGCAACTCTTAGTGTAAGAGTTGGCTTTATTTGGTAGGTGTACATGTATCTTGTTCATGGGAGTATGACAAGTATCTCAACATAGGTCACAAACAATTTGACATAGCTCAAAGTTTAATCAAGTAGCAAATGACTAAGGTTTTGACTATAAAGCATGTCATATGACTCTGGTAGGCATTTATGATCATTGAGGAACCTTTTGCATTTTAAATTTTGAAAATAAAATTCTCTGGATGTCAAGTTTCTCTCAGATTGAACTCACAGTGGAATCCATTTGCACCATAACATATCGTGGCAAAAACTTAGAAAAGGATCATGTTTTTTGCAAACCCACAATTTATCAAGTTTTTAGGACAAGACAATAGTAGCCAACAAACTTAAACATTGGGGAATTCAAAGTCATAAACTAGGCGCAAAATGAATTATAGACAGAGTAACTATTTATCATTTCAACTTAGAGAAACTTAAGCATTCCTAAGTCACATATAAGAGTGGAATAAATATTTTTGTTGTTTTTATCATATTCAATTTTTTTAAAGAAAGGAAATAATATGAAAAGTTCAGAAAAATACATACTTACCTCTGTGGGGGGTCCTTCCCCAAGCTAGCTGGAGGCCTATGCGTCGGGGTTGTACCCCATCACTCTCTAGAAGGCCTTATCTGCCTCACGACTCTATCGTAGCGTCTCGCCGATGTCCATGAATTGTTCTTTGGCATTGATGATGTCGCTGGTCCGTCACCTTCACAAAGTTGTTGAGTGTATTTTGGATCTCACCTATGCGGATTTCTATGCCTCCGATGCGTGTGTTGAGGTCTTGGATCGGGCGAGGGTCCACTATGGAGTAACCTGGTAGATTGGGTGATCATTTGAGGAACTACTTTTATTTGCAAAATATTTCAAAAACCTCTAGATTAATAGTCACTCGAAAGGATAAAAGATAAGCGAGCTCAATGAACCGTTCTATCCGGCAACCACCCAAGATTCAGAGACAGCTCAAAAGCCCCACTACGATGAAAGGTAATAAAGGGTGAATAAAGACGTGCCATTTTATTCAAACTATAGTAGAAAATTTTGTTATAAACCTGGCACTTGTGAAATGTAATCGGCATAGTAGCAACTCCTGATCAACAACCAAATACTTATCTTTTGCTCGAGGACGCGCAAAGGGTAAGCTTGGGGGAGTTTGTTGACGGTCACTAACGACATATTTTTCCCGTCAACATTCTACCATAAAGGGGGTGAAACTATACCTTTTTATACTCATATACATTTATTACTCACATATTATCACTTGTAGTGTCCAAAATGTATTTTGCAGGATTTATAATAAAAACAGGTGGAAATACGACCGAAAGGCGCAACCCCTAGAAAGCGTACTTTAGAAGATTACAAGCCCAGGGGTAAAAAGGACCGAAATGCCAAAGATGGGCCGAGCAAACACCACCAACACACTTTTTAGGCCCAACAACACCACCCCATCGAGACCCGGGCCGAGCCGAGCCCAGGTTTGGCGAGGCGGTACATTAACTCCTGTGGAGGGTGGTGCGCTGGTGGATCGTCCAGTTCAACGTACCTAGACGTGTTGCCAAGGTCGGTTTGGGAGTAGTGCAGTCTTTTAGCCCCCTCTCCTTTGTGTATAAGTAGCTCTCCCCTCTCCCTCTCTCAAGACACACCATTTGGAGTCTACCTACAAACACACTCACCTCACCACCACTCTCTTCTTCTTCTTCTTCCACTTCTTCTTCTTCTTCTTCTTCTTCTTCTTCTTCTTCTTCTTCTTCTTCTTCTTCTTCTTCTTCTTCTTCTTCTTCTTCTTCTTCTTTGGTTAGAGCTTGGAGTAGAAGAGCTACAAGGAGAGCAGCTTTGGTAATAATACTTTTGATGGATCTTTATTCTATTTGCATGTTCAATTTCTATGATCATGGTCTAACTTATGAACTAGAGTATAGTCTTGTTCATGTCATAGTGTTGGTATATGAACTAGTATATAGTTTGCATATCATGATCTTGACATGTTCATATTCGTTCTTCATCGATCATCGTATGCATAACATGATTAGAGGTGGGATAACAGTTCATCGTTCCTTTGGGTTTACTCTTGTCTTAGTCCGTCCATCCGTAGGGTGGGGATCCCGGGGGACAAGACTAGTGCTCTAGTACGGGGCATGGTGCCCGGTATTCTGACACCTTCGGATATGAGAGCATGCCACGGTCGTGGGGGGGTAGGCGGCAGGGTTGTGACAGCCCTGTCCGTCCCTTGTAATCCCCCCTCGTTTGCATGTAATGTAGGAGTTCGTAAATGCCTTCCATTGGGACGGATGGTATCCGGGAGGTCTCCCTGTTATATATTCTAGACCTAACCATTCTTATATTGTGTTAGCATATGATCCAAACTATTCATTTGTATGACCATGACTAGATACATTAGAATACTCCATTAGGTTATTCATTTATTCTTTATCTATTTTCTTTATCCTTTCAAGGTGGATTCCAATGTGTGTGTCACACTATCTATGAACCATATTGCCTACCCCTGTTATGATCAAGTTGGACTTAGCGTACACACATTCCATTATCCGGATGCCATGCTAGCTTCTTATATACAAGCCTTCCTTTAGGAAAATATAAATAACGATACCCTGAATACTTCCGGGTGAAATGCTACAATGATAGATCCGTGCGCTTGCGGATGAAATATCAACTATGGCAAGATCTATCACCGTTGATTGACCTAGTGCTATCACCAACACGGTGGTTCCACTTAGTGATATCAACGACATGTTTCAAAGCGGCGTCATTAGGGATGGGTTCTAAACCTGTTTCTAGTGATTGCGCTAAGAAACGCCAACAAGCATTTTTGGCGCCGTTGTCGGGGAAGGCATTGTTGTAAGAAATCACTAGCTGGATATGAATATGAAATGTGTATGCGTGGTAGCCACTTGCTCATACAAAGCTAATCTTTTATGTTTTCTCCGTTGTGGATGAAAACAGGGATAGTGTATGTCGGGTTTCCAACTACCGGCAAAACTTCATCGAGGATCCCGAGGCGTGGGAGGCTGCAGGGTATATTCAAGCATGCCCGCACCACGGGATGGAGAATTGGCTGGTGCTCCAAAACTTCTATAATCGTCTCATGGCCATATCGAAGGGGCACCCAGATGCCGCTGCTGGTGGCGCATTCTTATCACTCACCATTGATCAGGCAACAGCCCTGATCGACAAAATGGTGGCAAACCAGAGCTAGGGAGAGGACAGAACCCTAGCCAAAACACATAAAGGCATGCATACCGTGAAGGAGGTGGATGTGCTTGCCGCAAAAATGGATCTATTGTTTGAAGATCTTTGGATGAGCGCAACACCGACCCGAATAATCGGCGGCGCCAGTTTTTCGCCCCACACTCACACATGACGTGTGAGACCTGTGAAGAAGTTGGCCACTCAGGGGACAATTGCCCTGAGACCCATGAAGAAGACGCATTCATCAATAATAACGGGTACCGCCAACCTCAGCAAGGCTGGAACAACCAGTCCCAGCCACTATTCCAAGGTAACCAGGTCTACAACACCAATTATAGCTCCGGTCAACCTTCACTCAAGGACTTGGTATTGGGCCAAGCCAAGATCAACGAAAACCTCACTAAAAAGATGATCCAGATAGATAAAATCCTTGAGGGAGTAAATAACAAGCTAGAAGGGTTGACATCAGCTGTGAAAAATCAGTTAAGCGAGATTAGGAAGCTTGGAAAAAGACGCTGGCTAACGAACCCCGAGGCCGCCATTGCTCACCTTTGAGGGGCAGGACAACGAAGAGCGAAACGAGCGTCGTCAACCAGCCATCCGCGGCGTCTTTATTCTTCTTGTATCCCCGTCTGGGTTGGCAACACTCTCGATAGGGACACGAGCGGATACGACACTCCATAGTAGATAGAAACTGAAGGTGGGCTAGGAGACTCCGAGCAGTAACATGGGACCGCGTAGTCAGTGATGTAGTTCCATCCTCGTCTAGCCATACCAGGAGGCCCGTTCTCTAGGGAGTAAAGCTGCGGGGCGGGAGGCGCGTCTCTCTGCGGGGGGGGCCCGCAACGCGCCCAATCGGATGCGACAAGCGCTCCCAAGCCCCGTGCGCCCAAACACAACTTGTAGGCTAGGGGCGTGGCACGCATGTAGGCACCCCCCCTACATGCGCCGTGGGACCGACCAGGCGGGGACACAAGTACACGTAATGGTGGTTTTTCCCAACGTTCCTCCTCTCCTTGTACAATACGAAGTGAAAGATGTGTATCTGCAGGGGGGCCCCGCTACGGTTGGCCAATGTGGTCACGACAACGGCTCGAACGTAGCATACGGACACTTGTACACGAGGTCTAAGTACCGGTATGGGCCCGACCAACTAGCGTCGCGAGTCAGCGATGCGAGTAGACATGGCGGCGTAGAAAATACGGGACGCTGAACGACCCTTAGCGAGCGGACACGCAACGACGGCGGCGCCGATGCGCACAAAACTCCGACCGTAATTACATACTATATGTTGTGTTCACCACCACGACGCTACGACCTTTTTGTATAGACGTGGCGACCACGAGATCCGAACCGTGGCGTGCGTAAACGGAAGACATGGAATGTCGCATGGGCAAGAACGATGCGACCCCACAAACCCGGCGGTTTGGATCCGGCGTTCTCAAGCCCACGCGACGACACGATCAATGAGTCCGGCGGCCGAATGCTCGTCGCAGCCGTGCGCCACCACACGCAAGAGGACTCTACCCAGCGAATGGTCAACGCGTGCAGTGTTGCCTGCACCGGCGAGTAGCCAGCCTTGAACGGAAGGCGAGAGGCCAATCGGTGGTAGATGCGCCTCTGACGACATGCCGCAGCGCGGCGCCGCGACGGCGGCACCACGACGGGCGAGGAGCCGACACGGAACACCTAGTCAGAGCGCGGCGGCTTGCATCCCCGAACGTGACACGCCCTGCACGTACATTGTTTCGTTGCAAGTGGGCAGCGTGTGGTACAGCCGCAGCGGAAATAGGTTGGCGACTTCGCGATGGCCCGCCGCGGTGGGCAGCGCGACGTCGGCGGGGCCGTATTGTGCCCGCCCGATCAGGTGGCGCGTTGCTGCGGGCATGGGCGGCGGAGACCGTAGTCGACACGTTCGTGTTGGTATTTCTTAGCGTAAGCAGCAAAGTCCGCAAGCGCACGGAAAGTACCGTTGTAGCACTTCACCCGGAAGTATTCAGGGTATCGTATTTCCACAGGGAACGGGTGTAAGAAGTCTCTAAACTAGTTCTCCCCGAAAGATGAGATGAAGAGTAGCTTGGGTAGTGAGGTTTCCTAACGGTAGAGATCCTAGCAAAGATAGCCTTGTCACTATAGACTTACTTCGGGCACCGGCTTATACCTAGTCTGCTAGGTACCTCCGGCAAAAGCTCTACGCCGAACACGACGTGGGGGATTACGAGGGACGGACAGGGCTGTCACCACCTGCCGACTACCACCTCAACCGTACGTGGACGAAGCAAACGAAGGAAGATGATAACCTAGGCACCACGCCTATGCTATCTTCTTCTACTCTAGTGTGAATTCAAGGGTTACCCGACGGGCGAGGCCCTTTCACTAGAGAAAATGTCACAAGGACGAACGACGATCCCGCAAGTATATAACGAACAAAGGTAACTTGCTTAAGAACTTAATACCGAAAGATAAACAACGATAGTTCTTACTCCAAGTAGAAGAACGATCGTAAAGGTACAAGTGTAGAGGGAGCCGACAAGTCCGGCACTCCGTCCACCCGATGTACGAGGCTCGCCTAGTACAAGAAGTAGAGGAAGCCGACCCTCCGAGATTCCTTCCAACTCTTCCTCACTCACTCCCTAAACTAATCTAGCTAGAAGCTAATGAGAAATGTGGCTTGCTCTTCTTCTCTTCCCTCTTGTGTATTGTTGAATGAATGAATGAGAGGGGAGAGGCCTCCTTTTATAGGTAGATGAGAGGGGGCTCTTTGGAAAATGTTCATCCTCATTTGGAAGGTGCAAACCGACCTCATTCTGGCGGTTTCAGTAAAATATTCCAACAAAGCACCCCTGAAACCGTCGTATGCATGGCGGCATGCATCAACCGACCAAAGCTCAGCCTGAACGGGCTCGGCCCCAGTCCGGCCGGACCCAAATGTTCTCGGTTTGGGCTGAAATTTTGGGAGCATGTAGGCCTCGTCGTTAGCTTTCCAACGGTGGGTGGGCTTTCGAAAACGGAGTTCGTATGAGGAAGTTATGCCCAAAATACTCCAGCCTCCTCCTGCAGCCCGAACTTGACCCGAACTTGCTTTCGGCCTTTTTCTTCTTGGGCTCTGATTAGCTTGATGATGAACCACTCTCTTCTAGGCCTTGTGTATGATGGAAATACACTTTATTTGTCCATCTTTGCAACATTTCCATGCTTTTCATGAATGTTCTCCTGAAAAGGGTAAACTACCAAAACTTGTGGAATCGATTAGTTATAAGTCCTATTCTAGAGTTTGGTAGTCATAAGTGTTGTATTTTGATGAAATGTTGGCGGTATAAAAAGGTAGTTAAGGATCGCCAACAAACTCCCCCACACTTAGTCTTTACTCGTCCTCGAGTAAAGTGCAGGACTAAGCGGGCTCATCTCCAATGATTTCAAGATCTGCATACAAGTTATTCCAAGCTTCACCTATACCTGTGAACTTCAAAGTATCTACTAGTATATCATTGAGAAATTGAGAAATGGAATAGCTTGGATTCAAATCTCCTTACCCTTCTCAAACATTGATACTTGGGTTTTTATTATTTTGTAAAAGAAGATAGCATGTGTTCCTTGAATGCTTCTCTCGAATCGCTCATATATTTATGTCTGTTTTTGTATCCTCACCAAGGCTTTTTGCAGCATGCGTTTATGTTGATCATCCTATCTTTACAGGCTTATATGTGGAGTTTCTGGGCAGGTATGATCATAAGTGGAGCTCATTTACTTGTGTATGTTGTTGGATCAAAAACCCGGACTATATGGAGATGCAAGGCATGAACTTTGATCGAGATTGTGCACAAGTGTGTGGAATAAATATTTTTGTGTACTCCTTGTAATGAATATCTCTTTAATAGAACAAATGTCTTAGGAAAGTATGGGCTATCATTCTTTCTTCTTCATTCATTCATTTATTTTTTTTGATGGGTCAGGTTCCCGTTTATCTTTTTTCTTGGACACTTTGTCCATTATTTCTCATTCTCTTTGGCATTTTATTTTTCAATAGCCCATATTCTTTCTTTTCCGCATGCATAACTTGTACTTGAGAGATATTGGAACAATGGTATGGAGTAGAAATATTTGGTGGATGGATGCATGTTGTGCGCTTCTTCTCATTGTAAGAGTCGGCTTTCTATTTTGTGGGTGTACGTGTTTCTCGATCATGAGTACATGCCAAGAATCTTCAACATTAAGTCACGTACATTTGATGGAACTCAACACAAAGTAAGAGGCAAATGCTTTTGTTTTGAAAATATATGTTGTGGCCTTGGTAGGTATTTCAAAGCAATTCGCGGAACATGCTATTTATTTTATTTTGTAAAGGAAATCCCAAGTACTTTGTAAGAGAAAGCAAGAATCATGTCATCCTACAATATCTCATTCATCAATTACTTAGATAAACTAGGGTCCCTAAATCATAGTGTTCACAAGTTTGCGGGAATATTGGCGAGGAATAAAAAGTATGCAAACTTATAATCATAGGAAGACATGTGAAAAAGGAGTGCCACAAAGATAGTTTGGATTTATTTTATTCAGATTCTACTAGCTAGATAAGGAGTGAGAAAAAGTGCAACCAAGTTTGATCGATTTTGAATACCTGCGCATCTTTTTTCGGAGGTGAGTGTGGCGCCTCCCCACACTTGTTATTGTACCTGTCTTTTATTTTGCATAGAGAAAAGAATACAAAAACAAGTGTAGACAGATAATTCTACTTATTTATTTATTAATTAATTTTTTTAATTACTTTTGGGCAAATTTATTAAAAGCAATTAATTTTATTACATCTAATTTTTCTTTTGGATTATATGAAGGCTCGGGGAAAACTTTTAATCGTTGACCGTTTACCTTGAATGCCTTACCTTCGTCGTCTTGAATTGTGATTGCGCCATGTGATGACGTGTTGACGACGGTGTCAGCGGTCCCTTCCATTTACTTCAAGTTTTCCTTCACCGAAAAGCTTGACCTTGGAGTTGAATAGAAGAACTTTGTCTCCTTCCTTGAACTCTTTTAGCTTGATTCGCGATCGTGCCATCTTTTGGTTGTTTCTTTATAAAGTTTGGCACTATGGTATGCCTTCTCTCTCCATTCTTCTAGCTCAGAAATTTGCTTTTGCCTATTTCTGCCAGCTAGTATTGCATCCATGCTCCAGCTCTTTATTGCCCAGTGAGCTCTGTGCTCTAGCTCAACTGGTAAATGACAACTTTTTCCATACACGAGCTGGTATGGTGACATGCCGATGGGAGTTTTGTAAGCTGTCCTGTATGCCCATAGTGCATCAGGTAGCTTGTCTTTCCATTCTTTTCCCATCTCGTTGACCGTCTTCTGCAGGATATTTTTGATTTGTTTATTTGAGGTCTCTGCTTGACCGCTTGTTTGAGGATGGTAGGGTGTGGCTATGTTGTGCCTTGCTCCAAGCTCCTTCAAGAAGTTCCGGAAGGTCTTGTCAATGAAGTGAGACCCTCTGTCACTTATGACCATCTTTGGTGTTCCAAAGCGAGGAAAAATCACTTCATAGAACATCCTTCGGGCATGGTTGGCATTGGCAGCTCTACACGGTATGGCTTCCACCCATTTGGACATGTAGTCGACGGCGACTAGGATGTACTCGCTGTTGTGTGACTTTGGGAACGGCCCCATGAAGTCAATGCCCCAAACATCAAATATCTCGATTTGAAGGTTGTAGTGTAGGGGCATTGCGTTGCGAGCGGTGATGTTGCCTTGCAGCTGGCATTTCCGACACCTTTTTATGAACTCCTTGGTGTCTTCATACATAGTCGGCCAGAAGAACCCACATTGCCAAATTTTGGCTTGTGTGCGAAATGCTCCATAGTGGCCACCATATGGTGTTGCATGACATTTCTCAATGATCTGCCTCCCTTCTGCCGTTGCCCGTTGGTACACATCTCCTCAACAGGCCATCAGAGCATACCCTATACAGATATGGGTCATCCCAAAAGTGACATCTGCTTTCAGCTTGTAGCTTCTTCTTGTTCTCTCCCGGTGGTACGTACCCTGTGACCATGAAATTCACGATGTTCGCGTACCACGGGTTGGAATCTGTCACTTTCAATAGCATGTCTTCGCGTAGCAAGTCGTTTCTTGGTAACTCCTGCAGGTTAGCGACTTGCATATGCGACAAATGATTTGAAACATTGTTTTCTACTCCTTTTCTATCTTTTATTTCAAGGTCAAATTCTTGGAGTAGAAGGATCCATCTTATTAATCTAGGTTTAGCATCTTTCTTAGTGAGCAAGATTTTAAGTGCATCATGATTAGTATAAACAATTACTTTTGCTCCCACTAAGTAAGATCTAAACTTCTCGATAGCAAAAACAACTGCCAAGAACTCTTTTTCTATGGTAGCGTAGTTAAGCTGAGCTCCTGTTAGTGTTTTGCTAGCATGAGCGATCACGTGATGCTTCTTATTTTTGGTTTCGCCAAGGACCACACCAACAGCATAGTCACTAGCATCACATATGATCTCGAAAGGCAGCGACCAATCCGGTGGTTGGATGATCGGTGCCGAGATGAGTGCTTTCTTGAGTGTGTGGAAAGCATTCGAGCACTCATCCGTGAACTTGAAAGGTATATCCTTCACTCGAGGACGAGTAAAGGGCTAAGTGTGGGGGAGTTTGTTGACGGTAACCAACTGCAAATTAAACACCGTCAACACAACACCAAAACAACCTAGAAATAGGGATTTCAACTAACATATTCCAAAGTTTTGGTGTTTATTTGGACTTGCGGTACCAACTCAAGGACAACCACTTTGGGCCAAAAATACAAAGAAAAAGAAATAAAAACCAACAAATAGAAAAGGCCCAAAGAAGCAAATGGCAAGCCCAAACAAGAATCGGGACAAAACGTCAAAACCAGGCCGGGCCAAGACCACCACACGACTTTTCACGGCAAGGAGGCCCAGCCTACCGAAGCCAGAGCCAGGAGGGCCCCAGTAGGGTGCGTGCGCACCACCTGGTGCGGCCGCACCCTGGCTGAGGCCGTTCGGGCCCACCCGGGGGCGGCGGTTTGTTACCTTCCAAAACGGATACTACCGACGTTGGATGGTCGGTTTGGCAGATTTGGAAGGTGTTCCTAGGTCGGTTTTGGTGTTTTTAGCACTTAGGCCCCTCCCCCTTGTGTATAAATAGCTCCCTCCTTCACCTCTCTACACAACAATTCCAAGGAGAAACCAGTCCACTTGTGCAAGAGAGTAGAATTAGTTCTTCTTCTTCTACTTCTTCTTCTTCTATCTTCTAATTCTAGAGAGTGAGAGAGGGAAAAGCTAGAAAGAAGCTTTGTTCTTTCTACCCGGAGTTGCCCGATTCCCCCCTCGGTGTTCCGCGGTTCCTAGGAGGGGCGGAGTGCCGGACTTGTCGGTACCCGCCCGCTTGTACCTCTCCGCAAGCTACTTACACTTTGGTAAGAAGTCTTGTGATTATCTTGAAGCTATTTAATTTCCTTCATTATATTTCTTAGCTGTTGTAGACTTGCGGGATTGGTAGATTGTCTCGTTAAGAGCGTTAGTTCTTGGTGAAGGAACTCTTTGACCAGGGAACCTTGGCCAACATCAAGAATCTGTGACCAATAGTGCAAACGTGGTGTTTGGACTAGCGTTCACCTACCTTTTTGCGAAGCATCCCACGGTTGAGGGGGTAGGCGGCCGGGTCGTGACAAGCCTTGACCGTCCCCTTGAAATCCCCCACGTTCGGGCCGTGGACGTAGAGCAAATTGCCTAAGCTTCCCGGTTGGGCGTTGGTAGGTGTGCCGAAGTGAGTAGACAACGGACTTTAGAAATCACCGCCTGGAAAACTTAGCCTATAGATACCTCGCTACTCTTAGAAAACAAACCCTTGCCTTAGGTTGACACAGACCCGGAAAAAGCTTTCTGCGACCGTCCTTGTGTAAAATACGATACCCTCGCTACCACCGGTGAAGTGCTACAACGGTATTTCCGTGCGCGCTGCGGATTTCTCTCAGTGTGCGTTAAGAAACACCAACAAGCATTTCTCGCGCCGTTGCCGGGACGGTTGTCATAGTTATATTTCGAGCCTAGTCGACCTGTGTGGTAGTATCCTTTTAAAACAAAAATACCAAAAAGAGTCTCTCGTTACTCATGGAGCAACCAACCCTACAAATCCTGTCCGCTCCTAAGGGCGAGCTCGTAGAACCACGCCAATCTGCGAAGCCAATCACGCCTTCGCAGTATGAGCTCCGCCCCGCTTTATAGCCATGGTTCGGGCCCGAGCCTTTTCGGGCTCGGAATATGAAAACCCCTACCATCACTTACGGGAGTTTGAGCAGCTCCTGTGGGTGCGCTCGACAGTGCGGGCATGACACATGACACGCCGAGGTGGAAGTTGTTTCCGTTCTCTCTCACCGAGAGGGCGACTCAATGGTATGCCCATAACGTAGGGTTGGTAAACGGAGAATGGGAAGAACTGCGCGAAACAGTTACGTGTAGCGTTCTACCCTATATCCGTAATCGCGGCCCTACGACAAGAGATACTCAACTTCCAACAAATAGAGGGTGAAACCTTAGGTGCAGCCCGGGACCGGTTTACCACGCTTACACGGTCCAGCCCGGACACATCCATACTAAACCACGTGCTTTTACAAAGCATTTACGGCTAGGATCGACAGGGGCAAGCGCCTCGCCGCTTGATTTAGGCTGCCGCCTGAGGGTCATTCGCACATAAAACCATAGCGGAAGGAGAAGCTCTCCTAAACCGTATTCTTGAGAATACTCCTCCGTTAGAACCCATCCGTGTAGAACCCAAGCAGAAACCAGAGGAAGTCTCTTCGGCTGACGCCGAACCCGTTAAACCTATAGAGAGACCCTCGCTGAACCCAGAACTCAAGGAGACCCCATGCAAGGATCTCCCGTTCTTTGAGGTTGACCTTACTGAACAATTCGGTGACACCTCAAGGTACGAACAGTGGAAGAAACCACCTGTCCCAGCTAGCCCTGAACAACCCCTGGATAAACTCTTTCTCCAGGAGTCAATTAAGGAGCTAACAGCTATAATGAGCACGGATTGGTTGCGAGAGGAAGGACCTTCTTTCGAAGAAATTCGGATAAGTGGCCCCTCTACACCAATCCATTGCGAATATTAGGGAAACTTGGTGGAAGTCATGTATAACCCTACGGTGGGGATAAACATAATGTCCAAAACCTTCGCACAAACTTGTGACGAGGAAGCTGTTAGAACCCCCACAGCACGGACCTTGCGCATAGCACCACGTACCACCATTGAAAGCCGTGAGGTTATACATGAACAAATCTTCCTATACAGGAATGTCAAGTTGTCTTTGGATTTTCATATTTTTGATATCCAAGACTTCGACATCCTGATCGGGCATCCCTTGGAAAAGATTCTTGATTTATCATCATCCGGGGATTTAGATGTCAAACTCGGGAAGAAAAAGTTTTCTATCCCAATTACTCGAGCCAAAAACTCGGTAACAGAACCCTTCCATGAGTATGACACGCCCGAGGAGGTCATGGGAGTTATGCTATATGAGAACCCGAAAACAGGACCTAGAAAAAGACGCCCAATTCTTCATTGAAGAAGAGGACGATTTAGGGGAACTCATAGAACTTCCCAAAGAGGAAGAGCTAACTCGGCCTCCAGTTGAGCTTAAACCCCTACCCCCAAGCCTACGCTATGTCTTCCTAAACGGAGATTCACAAGCTCCCCGTCGTCATAAGCGATAAGCTTAGTGACCGAGAAACTACCCGGCTAATAGCCGTCTTAGAGAAACATAGATCGGTCTTCGGTATTCCCTTCAAGATCTAAAAGGGGTAAGCCCAACACTCGCACACATCGCATTCCTATTGACCTGCCCGGCACCCCCCCATCATGCGAACCCCAAATAGGCTCAATAATGCGATGCGTGAAGTCGTGAAGAAGGAAGTTCTCAAGCTTCTTTACGCCGGGGATTATCTATCCCGCACCACACAAATGCGATTGGGTTAGCCCGGTCAAGTGGTCCCTAAAAAAAGGGAGGAATGACGGTCGTTGAGAACGCTAAAAAACGAACTCATTCCACAAAGACAAGTCACGGGGTGGAGAATGTGTATTGATTATAGAAAACTTAACAAGGCAACAAAGAAAGATCACTTCCCGCGCCCTTTATTGATGAAATGTTGGAGCGGTTAGCGAAACATTCTTTCTTCTCGTTTCCTTGACGGGTATTACGGCTACCACCGGATCCCGATCCACCCCCGATGACCGAGCAAGACCACGTTCACATGCCCATACGGAACCTATGCCTACCATAGAATGTCATTTTGGCTGTGTAATGCACCTCGCTTTTTTTCAGCGGTGCATGATGTCTATCTTCTCGCACATGATCGAAGAAATCATGGAGGTCTTCATGGACGATTTCTCCGTCTATGGTAAGACTTTCGAAAGTTGTCAAAGAACCTAGACCGGGTCTTACAAATGATGCCAAGAAAAGGACCTCGGTACTTAATCGGGAAAAGTGCCACTTTATGGTCCGAGAAGGCATCGCCCTTGGGCACCTCATGTCCGAGAGGGGGATAGAGGTAGACAAAGCCAAAATAGACGTTATTGAAAAGCTACCACCCCCCAGGTGAATGTCAAAGGGATCCGTAGTTTCCTAGGTCACGCGGGGTTTTACTGAAGATTTATAAAAGATTTTTCACAAATCGCTAGACCCCCTTACGGCCCCTCGCTAGCCAAGGGCGTACCCTTTGACTTCACGGATGAGTGCTTGCACGCTTTCAAAACCCCTCAAGAAAGCACTCATCTCGGCTCGCATCATCCAACCCCTGATTGGTCGTTTGCCATTTGAAATCATGTGCGATGCTAGCGACTATGTTGTTGGTGCGGTCTTAGGCCAAACCAAGGACAAAAAGCAACATGCCATCGCGTATGCTAGCAAAACTCTAACAGGAGCCTAGCTTAATTACGCTACAACAGAAAAAGAGCTCCTGGCAGTAGTTTTTGCTATTGAGAAGTTTCGCTCCTACTTAGTGGGCGCAAAGATAATTGTCTACACAGACCATGCTGCCCTTAAGTATCTTCTCACCAAGAAGGATGTGAAACCTCGCTTGATCCGCTGGATTCTTCTTCTCCAAGAATTTGACATTGAAATAAAAGATAAAAAAAAGTAGAAAATACAGTTGCGGATCATTTGTCGCGTATGCAGGTAACTAACATGCAGGAATTGCCAATCAACGACTACCTGCGCGACGACATGCTACTCAAGGTGTCGGATGTCAACCCATGGTATGCAAACATTGTGAATTACATGGTTGCGGGTTATGTACCACCTAGGGAGAACAAGCGGAAGCTCCAAATGGAGAGCAGACGGCACCTATGGGATGACCCATATCTGTACAGGGTGTGTGCGGACGGCTTGCTGAGAAGATGCGTACCAAGGGAGGAAGGAATGCAAATCATTGAGAAATGTCATGCGTCTCCCTACGCCGGACACCTGGGAGTATTCCGCACACAAGCCAAAATTTGGCGGTCGCGGATTCTTCCGGCCGACGATGTACGACGACACGAAAGAGTTCATCGAGAAGATGCTACAACCGCGAGAAGACGGGGAAACATCACAGCTCGTGATGCAATGCCCCTACACTACAACCTTCAAATAGAAATATTTGATGTGTGGGGCATTGACTACATGGGGCCATTCCGAAGTCCCATGACTGCGAGTACATCCCCGGTGGCGTGGACTACGTGTCGAAGTGGGTAGAAGCACTACGATGCGTAGGCTGGCGATGGCAAGCACGCGCCAAAGATGTTCCATGAAATCATCTTCCCCGTTTTAAACGCCACGCATGGTGATCGATGACGAAGGATCGCATTTCAAGGACAAATCATTCAAGGCATTCTTGAAGGAGCTTGGTACTCGGCACAATATTGCTACCCCCTATCATCCGCAAAACCAGCGGGCAAGCGAAACCTCAAATAAACAAATCAAGAACATCCCGCGAAGACGGTCAACGAGATGGGGAAAGGCCGGAAAAACAAGCTACCGGATGCTCTCTGGGCATATCGGACAGACTTACAAAGCCCCCATCGGCATGTCACCTTATCGGTTGGCCTATGGCAAAACCTGCCATTTACCGGTTGAGCCGGAGCATCGGGCTCATTGGGCCATCAAGAAGTGGAATATGGACGTCGACTCGGCTGAAGAACCGTTAGAGACAAATCTCCGAACTAGAAGAATGGCGAGAAAGGCGTACCACGGTGCAAAGCTCTACAAAGAGCGCACAAAAAAGATGGCATGATCAACGCATCAAGATTAAAGAATTCACCACGGGTGACAAAGTACTCCTATTCAACCCCGGGTGAAACTATTCGGCGAAGGGAAGCCGAGGAGCAAATGGAAAGGACCGTACACCGTCATCAACACATCGCCACATGGCGCAATTACAATCAAGATGACGCAGGTGAGATACAAAAGGTAAACGGTCAACGCCTTAAGCTTTTCTTCGAGCCAAAGATCCGATCTTAACCAAGAGCTCGATAGAATAAATTTATGCTTTGAAAATTAATTTGTGTTGATCAGCATATAAAAAAATATTTTACAATTAAAATTGTTACAACTAAAAAAATATATAAGGTAATAATAAAATATAAAAGTTATCTATATATTTTGCTATCACTTTATTTTTAATAAAAGCATTTTTCCTTTTTACTTTTCTGCCCTCACTTAAATGCTGGTCATTTACTTCAAAAGAATATTTACCTTCTAAATTAATCAAAGCATAAACTATTTTCAAAATTTGAATTTGAGGATCAATTAGAGATCGACAAGAAAGGAAACGTTTCTCACGCGGCAAACACCGGTTCAAAACTTTTCAAGAAAGGAAACGAACGTGGCGTGTAAAAACCCGACCGGGGGGACACACAGGGTGGTGCGCTACGCACCACCACCGTGCGCCCGCACTCGGCTGGCCCCCGCTGGGTCCGGGATTTCGCCCATCACCTTCTTCTTTCTCAAAACCCACAGTAGTAAAGTTTGCTCTGCCAAATTTCGACCTGCCAAACCAGAGAGGAGAAATTGTCCTATAAAATCCACCCTCCTCCTTTCTATTCTTCACACCACTCCTTGCTCTTCTTCTCTTCTCAAATCTTCTTCTTCCAAGCCTAAACAAGCAGCAAGGCTCTCTCCAAAACCTCATGGCCTTAGTACCCTTCAATAGAGAGGAAGCCATGGCTTTTGCCTCCGAGTATATGGAGAAGACCCCAAAAAGAGACCTTGCCCTCTTACCTCCCCCAGTTGAAACTCCGACACCTAAGAAGAGGAAGGTAGATGGCAAGGAAAATATCCATATAGAAAACCAAGAAGAGACAAAAGCATACTCCAATGTCCCAACAAAGCCTCTCTCCAGTTTCTTCCAAAAATCCAGTTCTTGTTTTCCATACACCTTAGAGCAAATGCCAAATGGAGAATGGAAGAAGCGGGTTCCCAAACCTCAGATCTCGGGGTTTGGCCGAAGAGACTTCCTCATGTATCAGCTCGGGCTCTACATGGAGGGGTTCTAGTGGAGGAGTGTTCTCTAGAAAACGATCTAAAAGAGCTTCTGCTTCCTCTATGGTTTTATGGTTAAATGAACCTCCAGCGGCGAGATCAAGCTATAGGGCAGATTCCTTGCTAAGACCTAACCAAAAATGTTGTAACAACACATGGTTTGGTATAGACAAGTCTGGGCTAGTGCGTGATAGGATTGAAAATCTGTCCCAGGCTGCACCTATTGTTTCCTTCTCTTTTTGACGAAAGTTGAGAATTTCGTTACGCAAGGAAGCAATTCGAGATATAGGGAAGAATGTGAAACAAAAATTGTTCCTCAATTCTTGCCAATCCCCATTTACCTTCATTACGTTATGGGTGTACCATTGTTTTGCCCTCTCATCAAGTGAAAAGGGGAACAATTTCCACCGAAGTGTATCATGTGTCATGCCTGCGATTGTCAAGCATGCACATAGTTGCTCAAACTCTCGTAAGTGTTCATATGGGTTTTCATCATCAAACCCCGAGAAGGTTTTCTCCCGAACCATGGCTATAAAGCCAGGGCGGAGTTCATAGCTACAAGCTGTGATTGGCTTTGACGATTGTGGTGGCCCTAAGAACTCGCCCTTTGGAGCGGCAAGATGTTGGATAGATTTTTGCTCCATTGGAAAAAAGATATTTTTTATAAAAGAAAATGAAAACAAAGGATACACGGGCGAACTAGGTTCGGAGATAATTACGACAACCGTTCCCCGGCAACGGCGCCAGAAATGCTTGTTGGTATTTCTTAGCGTAAGCAGCAAAGTCCGCAAGCGCACGGAAAGTACCGTTGTAGCACTTCACCCGGAAGTATTCAGGGTATCGTATTTTCCACAGGGAACGGGTGTAAGAAGTCTCTAAACTAGTTCTCCCCGAAAGATGAGATGAAGAGTAGCTTGGGTAGTGAGGTTTCCTAACGGTAGAGATCCTAGCAAAGATAGCCTTGTCACTATAGACTTACTTCGGGCACCGGCTTATACCTAGTCTGCTAGGTACCTCCGGCAAAAGCTCTACGCCGAACACGACGTGGGGGATTACGAGGGACGGACAGGGCTGTCACCACCTGCCGACTACCACCTCAACCGTGACGTGGGATCGAAGGAAATGAAGGAAGATGATAACCTAGGGCACCACACCTATGCTATCTTCTTCTACTCTAGTGTGAATTCAAGGGTTACCTGACGGGCGAGGCCCTTTCACTAGAGCAAACGTCACAAGGACGAACGACGATCCCACAAGTATATAATGAACAAAGGTAACTTGCTTAAGAACTTAATACCGAAAGATAAACAACGATAGTTCTTACTCCAAGTAGAAGAACGATCGTAGAGGTACAAGTGTAGAGGGAGCCGACAAGTCCGGCACTCCGTCCACCCGATGTACGAGGCTCACCTGGTACAAGAAGTAGAAGAAGCCGACCCTCCGAGATTCCTTCCAACTCTTCCTCACTCACTCCCTAAACTAATCTAGCTAGAAGCTAATGAGAAATGTGGCTTGCTCTTCTTCTCTTCCCTCTTGTGTATTGTTGAATGAATGAATGAGAGGGGAGAGGCCTCCTTTTATAGGTAGATGAGAGGGGGCTCTTTGGAAAATGTTCATCCTCATTTGGAAGGTGCAAACCGACCTCATTCTGGCGGTTTCAATAAAATATTCCACCAAAGCACCCCTGAAACCGTCGTATGCATGGCGGCATGCATCAACCGACCAAAGCTCAGCCTGAACGGGCTCGGCCCCAGTCCGGCCGGACCCAAATGTTCTCGGTTTGGGCTGAAATTTTGGGAGCACGTAGGCCTCGTCGTTAGCTTTCCAACGGTTGGTGGGCTTTCGAAAATAGAGTTCGTATGAGGAAGTTATGCCCAAAATACTCCAGCCTCCTCCTGCAGCCCGAACTTGCTTTCGGCCTTTTTCTTCTTGGGCTCTGATTAGCTTGATGATGAACCACTCTCTTCTAGGCCTTGTGTATGATGGAAATACACTTTATTTGTCCATCTTTGCAACATTTCCATGCTTTTCATGAATGTTCTCCTGAAAAGGGTAAACTACCAAAACTTGTGGAATCGATTAGTTATAAGTCCTATTCTAGAGTTTGGTAGTCATAAGTGTTGTATTTTGATGAAATGTTGGCGGTATAAAAAGGTAGTTAAGGATCGCCAACAGTTCGCATGGCAGGCACGCGGGGCCAGTAGTATTGGGCCCGCCTACTCAGTGACCGTCCGGCGTCCGGGTGTGTGCGCCGGCGAATGCGCGCTTCGTTGGAGGTGGGCGGCGTGTATTGCTGCCCGCAGGCGGAAACAGTCGGCGACTCACGGTGGGCCGCGAGGATTGTGCCCGCCCGGTCGATGTCGGTCGCTGCGTCGGCGGCGCGGCGGCGGCGGCGGAGTCGACGCGTCCCCGCCCGGCAGGCGCGCTGGGCCGCCAGGATTGGGCCCGCCCACTCGCGATGATCGGCCGACGCCCGGTGTGTGCGCGCCGCGCGAGTCAGCGCGCGGCTGTTGACACCTGTTATAACATAATATTATTAGTCAATTAAATATGAAATAAGGGCTTAAGTTGAATATCAACATTAGTTTAGGGGTCTAACTAACATATTTCCACAAGTTTTGGTATTCTATGAATTTACAGGGACTAACAGAGAAAAGCAGAGAAGAACGGTGAGAAACCGAAGAGTTTACATCCCATACGATGACAAGACTTAACCGTGAAGTAACTCAACCCAAAATGTGGACTAAAACACTCTAGAAGATACCAGAAGACACCAGGAGGAAGGAGATCCTGAGAGGATCACCTACCCTAGCGGCCGCCAGAGCCATTTAGGCCGGCCGCTAGGTGAGTCCCTCTGATCAGTCTCAGATTTTTATGTCGGTTTACCACCGACCTTGAGGTTGTATCTACACCGTTATTGGAGGTCGGTTTGATCCAAGGGTACCTATTCATCGCCAAGTGCTATATAAGAAGACCCCCTGACCCCTGGGTTAAACCCTAATTCATTATCAATTCATTCTGAGTTCATCTCAACTCACTACAAGTCCAACCAAGTCTAGACCTAAGCCCTAGTTCATCATATTAGAAGTAGTTAGCTATCTAGTTTGTTCTAGAGGAAGTCAAGTTCATCTTGGATTCCTGATAGTCAAGAAGTAGCGGGAGCAGCTATTCTCGTGGCTTTTCTCTTGTATTCGATCTGTAAGTATTATTATCAAAATACAATGGATATGACTTTGATCTATATAATGATTATATTCTTACTGATATGTATCCATGCATACTATAGTTATATGTTTAGTTTAGTGAGTTTGTCTTATATCTTATGCATGGAATTGTATAGCATCCACGTAGATGATCACTATGTGGGTGATAAGCAATGTGTAAACGTGGTGTTTATACAACGTTTATCTGCAATTGCACCCTACATTCTGGGACGTGTGGTAGATCGCGGGAGTGACAGTCCTGTTGAGTCCTTTGGAGTCCACCCTCCGAATGATAGGCCAAGTTGAGCCATAATTACGGTGATGATCAAATTTCGTCCTTGATTGTCATTGGTAATTGCTTACCATGTGTAGATGTATTACAACCTTGCCATGATAGCTAGATGTATTGCACTAATTGTAGTATTCATTGACATATGATTAGGAGTATCTTAGGAATATTCTTTCTATTCTTTCTATAACATGCTAATAGCTCGTATGATACTAGTGGCATATGATGATCTCAGACTTGGGTAGTTATCATTTATTCAATTATATTTATCTTGTGACTTATCCTGTTATGAGTAATGTTAGATGCATATGGCTACTCTGCATTATACAACTGCAAGTGGATCTCAAGTAAATCATAATCTAAATCATTAGATATCCCCTTCTCTCTACTTTCCAGAGACTCCCCTTCCCTGTGGTAAAATATAAATACGATACCTGGATTACTCCCGGTGAAGTGCTACGATGGTACTTCTATCTGTGTGCTTGCAGATATCATGTTCATTCTTTATCAAGGCCTATCAAGAATACCATACCCGCATTTCTTAGAGCGTTATTGCTAGGGTGACAGACTAGTGTGTAGGTAATGCCTAGAAATGAGTGGTATACCTTGAGTACATATCCTTAGTGAGATTAACTCCACTATGGGTAATGATGCTAAGATTACACCCCACAACTAACACCGCCTAACTCCGCCTTTGTTGGATCGTGAGATTAATTCCACATCCAAGCTAACATGATTAGATAGATACCTCATATATTTCTTTCGCCTTCCTAATTTAGATCGTGTAAGAAATATCAACAGCGGCGAGGACGCCAAGCTGGGGGATTGGACGCGAAAACGCCACGAGAACGGAATTTCGCCTCCTTCGGGTGCGAGACTCGGCGGAATCGAGGGACCGGGCGCAAGAGCGCGCGCGCGTGTTCGGGGCCTCCGGGGCTGAGCGCGAATCCACGAGAACCGGAGGTGCGGGCGAGGCATACGACCCGGGCGGACGCTGGGCGCGCACGTCGCCGCGGACCCCACCGGCCGCTGGGGCCGGGCCCGCGAGGCGAAGGCCCGCCGCGCCGTCGATCTGGGGCATCCGGCGGCCGGGCGCCGCGGGCGACGTGGATAGGCTGAGGCCGTGCTGAGTCCTGGGGTTCTCTTATTCTGAGATTTATATATTTTAATATAATTGCCGTTAGTTGTTTCTCGGAAAGCGAAAACATCACTTATTTTGGGACGGAGGGAGTATGTTACAATGGATTGCAATAAGTTGGAAGGATGAACCCTTGACAAGTGCCACCAGCTATGTGCCTCTTTGGGACTTGGGACACACCAATTTTACAGTAGATTGCTTCACCTTGCTCGGCGTCCTAAGATGCTGCTGCGAGTACACATCGTTTTGATCATCTGGAATGACGACGCCTAAGCTTAGAACTACATGTTTGTAATGATCAAATTGGAATAATAAAAACAACATAGTTATTATATCTCTATATATCTCGTCTTTTCTATCTAACCTATATCTATACCTATTAGTAAAGAGAGAAAATTTCAGTCCCACCTCTTTTTTTCACCTTTTTCTGCCACCGTTTTATGCCTCTTTTTTTCACCGCCTCCACCTTATTTTTTCTGTCTGTCAACGAAATTGAATCGGTTACGATTAACAGGTCAAACGCGGACTCAGCCCAGCCTCAACCTTCCTTACCCCGCTCCGCCCCCGTCTCTCACGCCTCCGCCGCGAAATCAGCCACCACCTCCACGCGCTCTGTCCCTGCCATTCCCCTCCCCCGCCACTCCCACCCGGCCTCGCTGCCTCTGTCTTCCCCGGCCGCCATTGATTCGGCATCTAGGTCCATCGCCGGCGCAGCCGCCTCGCAAATCCGCCGGCGTCAACCCACACGATATTGGTATGCATGCAGCTTTCTTTGGATTACTTCTTGATCCAAGTTTCGAGGTGGCTCCAGAACAGAGCAGCGTCGTCGTGGTGCAGAGTCACGACGCTGTCAAGACTGAACAGCGTTGCGGGGCGAGGGGATCAGGGTTGAGCAGCGCAGTCAAGGCACGGGGCCGCCAGCTGTCGGGACATAGCAGCGCCATCGATACTTCGAGACTTGGGAGGAGGGGATTGTGACTCCGGAGCTGAGCAGCGTCGCCACCTTCCCGCTAGAACCTCCGGCGGGCGAGCGAGTGAGCGACAGCCGGAAGGCCTTCAAGTCTGATGGAGCCTAAACCGTGCGCCGTGCTCTCCTATTGAACCATGATGTGTTGATGACGTCATATGCCCTTTTTCCTTTGAAAATTAATTAAGGAATAAATATCTCAAAAATACAAATACACAAATCTAAGTCGTCAGATATATTTATAATTTTTTACCAACAATTGTCTAAGAAGTTTTAACTTAAAATGCAAACTTGATGCTATTATATTTTTAATTTAGTGTACTATCCAATAAAAAAATCATACTCACAAACAATACAAAAAAGGTCAAAGTTTTAATTTAGAAGATCGTAATATGGCCTCACTAAAATATAAAACCAATCCTAATGACCAAACAAAGGATTTGACTTCGAATGTTTTTTTTTTTTTTTTTTTGTAAAAATGGAAATTTGGATGAATATGATGTCGAGCATCTTCAAAAGTATCCTTGAGTTTTCCAAATATCCTTGAATTTTCCATATTGCTAAGAATAATTGAAAGCAATTAAAGAAAGGTCTCTTCGGCAGTTTTTAACAAGCAAGCAAAGGAAAAATTAAATGGCATGGCAAGCTTTGGTCAGGAAAACAATACAATTGGTTCTTGATAAAAAGGAAAAACCTTTTATCAGGAATTTATATGAGAGCCGCTAATTAGGTGTTTTTTATCTGTCCACACGTGGAAATACAACATGTGCAACTTCCATGTTTCTTAACTTAATTGTTTATGATAAATTTTAACAATTGTAATACACCGGAGTGTCATATCCTTATTGGCACAGCTCAAACGTGCATGTTGCGACTATGCACGACACAATTTTGGCTTGAGTACAAGACTATAAATTATATGTACATTGTCCTGGTGCAACGCACGGGCATGTTTTGCTAGTAAAGTATTAATTCGTCAAATCAACATCAACCCAATCACAATGGAGCCCTCAAACATCATGAACCCTTCTATCCGTAAATCATGTGTTACACATCCAACGGGTTACATCTGATCAAACACATCCAATGCATTGATTTTTTTGCTTCCTGTATCTCTTACCTACCGTTCATCTAAATGGCTCTTTACCCCATTTAGACACCATGTAAATGCTTCTGGCGGTATGTCGTTTTCGTTTATTAATCAGTCGTTTTTCTCGTTTTTTGCGAAATAAAAAATTCAATACGCCCTGATGACTGGAAACTAAAAAAAAAAAAATGTCTATAAGTGGTTCCCTCCAAACTTCAAGATCAGAAGGGTTCCAAAATACAAAATCGACATCCTATTCAACCTTCATCCATCTCTGGAAAATTATTCACCTTGAATTCACTTTTGCTGTACCCTCCTCACATTCTGCAATCATATGCCACATTGGTGGTTGAGGAGGCTGCAGCTGTGTCGGCAATCTCACTTGCTGCCGATGTGGTTGTTCCCGTTAATTACTACAGCCCAGGAGGTGTTCGAGGTTTAGTCGGTTCCTCCTGTGACTTCCCCAACTAATGGCAACACAGATGTCGACGTTGCGGGCTACTCTTCTACGGCTCAGGAGGAGTTAGAGGCAGAGATTTGTCTGCCGTTGCAGACACCTCTCCTCGAGAGGCCACAGTTGCGTCGCACCAGGACGCCGGAGCCTGTCCAGTCGCTGCGGCGAAGTGGCCGCATTGCTGCCATGCCGCGGGCGGCGAACGCCACCAGGCAGGCCCAGATCGTGTTGTTGAGGAAGCTAGGCGAGGAAGTTGAGGGGGATGCTCTTGATTTGGTGGTCACGAGCAAATTTAATGTCGTCTTCTGTGACGCGCCGACTTGGTCGGAACGAAAGAAGGCGGCTTTTCAGACTGTTTTGAAGGGGCGTGTCGACGTATCTGCCTTAGGTCTGGATTTGACAGGGCTAGAGGACGAGGGTTAGGCTCTGTCGTGACTGTTTTTTAGTCGCAATTGTTTCTTTGTAATCACAACCACGTGCGAGTTGTTGTCGGTGGGCTTCGGTAACTGCGGGTTACCGTGCCCTCATTCTTTGTATTAAAAAAACTTTTTTCTGCTTAATGAAAAACGCGCTTAGGCGTGATAGAAAAAATGTACACTTTCGGGGAAAAAAACTAGTGAACAGTAATTATTGTAGATTTCAGTTTCAGCTAATGCATGAGAATAGAAAAGAAACGTACTGGACAAACTACTGAGATAAAAATGTTAGTTCCAACCCCAACATGTATAAAACAAAACGACTACAAGACCTGTTAAAGCAACGAAGCATGTCATCTGAAGCATGCTGAGACTTTCGTTGAGTTCACAGCTGATTTCTCAAGCTCTCCAGGCGATTCCGTCCGTCAAGCTTTGCTGAATAGTACCGCTTCATGAATTCCATGTAGCCCATTGCTCTGTACCGCGGTTTGCTGTTGTCGTTCAGGAGCTCCGGCAAAGGGCCTATCACGGCATCCTGGCATGGCCGGTGGAACACCGCCGCCGATATGCGCTCTCTGTTCGGGTGCACCACTGCCCGGTGCTCGACACTTGTGTACCGGCCGTTACTCAGGATCTGTAATGCAGTAACAGGACGCATTGTTCATATGAGATCAGTGAGAAAGCATCAAACAAGGGTGCTAGAGCTAGACAGATTGCATCCATCACCTCAAGTACATCGCCAACGTTGACTACCAACGCCCCTTCTAGAGCGTTCACGGTGAACCACTTGCCGTCCCTCCTGATCTGCAGGCCCGGCATGCCATTCACCTGGAGAAGCAGTGTCAGGCCGGCGGCGTCTGTGTGCGGCGACATGCCCAACACCCGGTTGGCTTGCCGGCACGGTGGGTAGTAGTTCATCCTCAAGTCTTGTGGCTGCCCTTGGAACATCTCTAGCAGTGATGCCGGCTCTGCTCCCATGTCCTTGGCCATGAATTCCAGTAAGCAGCGTGCCACTTTCGCCGCCTCCAAGGAGTACCTATCTATGGATGTTCTGCAAAGCAAACAGAGTTCCCGAGATCAACCAGGAAGAATCATAACTCACAGGTCACAAAGCAACGTTTATGATCTGTACGAATTGCAACTTTTGGCCGGTTGGTTACCTGAACGAAGGCGGGTGAGCTGGCCAGAACCTCAGGTCCCTAGCCTCATTCGGTCGCACCACAAGATAGAACATATCCGCCCAGTCCAGCTTCTGCTCCTCCGACACAACAAAGGCCTGGCCATAGCCTTCAAGGCTGTTCGGTTGCTGTGAGTATGCCTTCTTGGTTTCAAGTGGTAGATTGAAGAACTCGGCAATGTCTTCCCTCAGGTTACAGATCACTTCGTCTGGCACCCCATGGTTGATTAGCTGTAATTTTTCGTGTCAATGCTTCAATTTCATTCCCATTGATTGCACAAGTCAAACTTAAAAAATGGATCATTTTGGTGAATTTGTACTGATCATGACAAATCTACTATACATGAAAACCGGGCTTCACGGAGCCATATAGAGAGGCTGTAGGAGATGCTCTAATGAAGGATCAGATCACTATGCACTAGGTGACACGAAACCATATATGCGTTTATCACCCTTATCTTTTTTGACACCGAAGCAATTAAACTTTAACTTCAAAAAATTCTGATTAGCACCGCCTTGGTGCTGGGCAAGTGCTGGTCCAATTAGAAACAGCAAGAAACAAACTCTTCATACCTGAAAGAAGCCCCACTGCTGACATGCGGATCCGAGCTTTTCACACTCTTCACGCGATGATTGGGGATTATACAACTTGCTGAGATCAATGATAGGAATTTCAGTCGCAGAGCTATTAGCATAACCAGTGATGAGATCTTCAGTGTCAGCCTCCGCCCTGATGTACCTCTCAGGTACCTGCTCCTCAGATCTGCTGCAAGTCTGTGCTAGTTCCTGCACATTTGCCACCGGTAGAGATGTTGCAGCTCTAGCGTGAGCCATTGATATTTCTTGATCTTGCAGGTTCTGGTGGTTGCTTTGACTGATTCTTTTCAGAACATATCCTGTTGTACTGTACCCTTGAGGTATTGAAGATCTGAATAGATGATGCTGATGTGGACAGACTAATCTATATGAAGTTTTGAACCTATCCAGCAGAAAATCACATGGCCTGTCACCAAAGTCTAAGCTCCTACTAATTGCAATTGACAATGTCACTTTCAAGAAATAGAAAATAATGCAGTAGCGTATTGGACGATTGCCTATTTAATTTCTCGAGGGCAGATGCAGGACGACGACGTTCACTACAAATAATAAACTATACTTTCCTTCCACAAATAATTATTTTTTTTTCAACGCAAATCCACAAATATTAACTCATGGCTTTAACCTGTTAAAGAGGAATCAGACCAAATTATTACAACCAATAATTCAAGGCACACAAAGAAGTTTATGATAAACAAACTTAAAACCTAATTTTCGCGAAGGTCATCACAAGGACGCGATTATACGTTCAAAAAAATAATAATATTACGTTCAAAAAATTCAAAGGACGCGAAGAGGCTCAATACTGTGATCTCCAAAGTACTTGTGAGCCTTCAAAGTGAGCGCTTGTCATTCTTGACGCCAACTCACAACTTTGCTGAAAGCGAAGGAACACTATCAATAACTACTCATTCAAAGGAAAGATCAAGCCATCAAGGTAAACATGTTAAAATACAATACTACCGGAATCTCATAGGCCTATCTTCAAGCTCTCCAAGTACCTCCTGCCTTCTAGCTTTGCAGCAAAGTAGCCCTTGGTGAACTCAACACCATCTATCACCTTGTAGCGTGCCTCATCTGCTGTCAGCAACTCCTGAAGTGGGCCAATTGTGCAGTAAAGGTGAATGCTCTGGAATGTTGCAATGGTAATCCTTTCCTTGTTGGGGTTTATTACTGCCCTGTGCTCAACACTCTTGTACCTGCCATTGGTGAGGATCTGTTGGAGATAAATAATGTTAAAAGGCTGATGGTTTATGTGATGCAGTCCGAATGAATATGCAAGTGTTATCACTTACAGTCACACCCTTTTTTTCTATAATAACATAGGGAGTAACCGTTAAGCCAAATTACCTCTATAACATCGCCTATGTTCACAACGAGTGCTCCGTGCATGGCTTGCACAGAGAACCATTTTCCATCCTTTCTGATTTGTAGTCCTTCGACATCATTGACATGGAGGAGGAATGTCATGCCAACACCATCCGTATGCGGTGAGAGGCCTAACACCCTGTCGGCTTGACTACAGGGAGGGTAATAGTTGATCCTCATGCTCTGAGGTAGACCCTTGAAGGTACTAAGGAATGTCTCCTGATCAACACCAAGGTTGTTGGCCATAAACTTGAACAATTGTGCAGAAACATTTGCCAGCTGCAGTGAGTACTTATCCAGTGTGTCCCTAGAAGGAGCAAACATCAGCATCAAAAACGGTTTGCAGGGTTTCTTGTACCTAGCGTCCAATCCCAATTTGAAATTTGAATAAATATACTGTCATACATGTTGAATAAAAATCTTTGTACATCCAGATGTTATTGGAAAGGCATCTTCCATGTTAGCTTACAGAAGCAATTCTCCAACTCCTTGTGCTGTCTATTTTAGATGACTTTTGCATGGTAAAAACTGGAGTACATGAAGAAATCTAATATCCAAAAGTTTTTTAAAGCATGGCACGAACTGGCTGAAGTAAGATAATTTCACCTGAATGAGGAAGGCTTTGCAGGCCAGAAGGACAGTTTCCTTTGCTCAGTAGGCCGTGTGGCAAGGAAAAACATGTCGACCCAGTCCAGCTTCTGTTCCTCAGAGAAAACAAAGTGGTGTCCAAACCCTTCCATGCCATTTGGTGGAATGGCCACTGCCAACTTTTCTTCCAGTGGAAGACTGAAGAATTTTGTGATGTCAGCCTTAATTTGCTGCAACAATCCTCCATCCAATCCATGGTTCACTAGCTGCAATTCTCACACAAATCCCATGAGTTTATTGTGATTAGTGTCAACCATGGTATAACAGAGCGAAACAGTGGATTTCTCTTTACTTAATAAGTAAAATAATCATCAGAGGAATAGATACAAGGCAATTGAATTGTACATACAGACAGAGTGACGGATAGTGAGATAAATGTGGGGAGGCATGCTTCAAAGGGTGGTAATATCTGCCACAAGACAAACCTGGAAGAATCCCCAATGCTCGCAAGCAGATCCAAGCTTAGCAGTCTCCTCCTCAGAAAAATCGGGGTTGAGCAATCTTGACATATCTATTACCGGTAGATTATAACCCTCGGCATGGATGATGACAGGATCATCATTAGTCTCAGATCTGACATACCTTTCAGGAACCTCACCAGTGTCACGGACGTTGTCTGCAACAACCTGCACGCTCTCATCTTGGTCGACGAACTCCACTTTCTCAAAGATTTCAGCCATCCTCCCTGATTTCCTTGAAGCAGCAAACTTTCCCCAACTCAACTAGATCGATGACTTACAATAGCTCACACGGAAGTCACACTGCGTAAATAATACGCTAAAGAATTCAAGATTGGCAGCTAGCATGACAAGTTGTATGTCATTGTCTAACTCCAAAGGAAGCTACCTTTTAAGTTCACATAATCTACTTACGCAATACAATTGATGATTGGTAACGAAGTCAAATCTGCACATGTTACACTTTCAAACGAAGACTTTCTGTAGGATGATGGGTATAATCATTAGACTTTGTGTTGAAGAGTTATTTTATTGGATATACTGAAAATGTGCATATTAATTAATTCAGATACTCACGGTCGCAAAAAAACTCAGATGCTAAAATAGAGTATTCTGTTGTGAATAGCGTATTAAAATAATCCATGTGGATATATATTAATCAAATTTTGAAATTAAAAATACAACCTCAAATCAAAAGTCAATAAACATGAAAAAGGAACACGCACCCACTGTCCATACGCACAAGCACAGGCCGGTAGTAGCAGCCAGGCCGGGCCCAACAGCAGCAGCAGAGCCCACCACCAAAGACAGCAGTAGCAGACCGGATGGTTCAACGGTTTCAAGCGTGTTTAGTCAGTGAAATATTTTGGATTCGGCCATCTTGTAGCATTTTTTTTATTTGTACTCCCTCCATACGTACTTGAAAAAAAAAACCTTTAGGACAGCGATACGGTCTCTAAAAAAAAATAACTTTTACTTGTCTTTTTTCTATAAAAATATTTATTGAAAACTTATATATGTATATTTTTACGAAAGTAATTTTCAAGACAAATCTATTGATATGATTTTCACATTTTCGAACTCAACGATGTGATGGGAATTTTGAAAATTTTGGAGAGAATTGGTGCTCTAAAAACGCTCTAAACACAGGTTTTTAGCGGTCCGATTACCGTTAGTCTCTGGTCCAACCACCAGTCTAATCCGGTCCCACACACAGTGCAAATGGCTAGGAGCATAGAGTGATTCTCCCAAGAAGCAGTGCTGGAGTGGCAGCGTTTGAATCGCGGAGCGTTGCCAAACAATCTACATAGGATAAATCAAAAGTTCACTCCTGTATTTACAGACACGCACGCATGCGGTGACTGGATTTCGTGACGCGAATACAACCACACCGAACCAACAATTCAGCACGGCTTGCCGTTTTTTAAAAACAAATATTGGTCAAACAACAGCCTTCACTACACAACGGCAGAGGAAAGAGCGTCATCCAGCTTCAGCGGCTGCAGGAGACGACTTAGATAAAAGGAACGAATGATCAAACGAGGCTGGCGAGTCACAAGTTAACAGGCGCACATGTTAAATAGTCGGATGAATCTAAACCACACCCAATTTCTTTCCCGGTGTATGGATACATACTAAACGGAGGTTTCTACGAGATTAATGGCTATTCTACAACACGGAAAAGTCTTATACAAGCAAGTAAAAGAAAAGGTTAACACAATGCACTTAAGCTAGTTTATAATACATCCGAATCCTTGTGTTCCAATAGTCTTCCTACTCGAATCCTATCCTCCTGCTTCCATACTGGAAGGCTGCAGCTATATACAACGAGAGCTGTCCCACCAAAAGAAGCTATGTGGCGCCTTCACTCAACCATGGCCTTGAGCTCTCCCTGATTGGACAGGTTCATAACAGAATGATCATCAGAAGCAAAAGAAAACAAAGAGCGAAAGAAAACTGTAGCACAAAACCAATCAGTAAAACAAGGGAATAGGTTTTTAGCACTCAGTAAAATAAGGGAATAAGTGGAGGAGGTACCTCTTGACGATGGACTTTTGTAATTGTTCCTAGGAACCTTCTCGCCAGGAACTTTAGAGATTACGAGGGAACTTTGCAAGCCCTCTAGTAACTGTAGCACAAAACATTGGACTAAAAGTTAGGCGTATAAAATAAGAATTCTGATATGTAGGTCATTTCAGGCAAGCTGTATAACATAAGTAGACATAGCAAGTTCCATAGCAGGCACGCACTCTAGCACGACTCGTGTGCAAGCACAGACAAAGAACAGTAACCTATCACTGTTGTCCAACAAAATGAAGTATAAAAAGGCTAGAATAACTAAAAGTACTAAACTCAATGACAGAAGGTACTTCAAAGGCAAATATCCATATTAAAATAAATATGTTGCAACATAGATATAGTTCTTGTACTTACCCTTGAAGTTGGTTGAATTCGCCTGTTAGATCGTCTAGGTTCAGTAGAATCAGAAGTAGTCTTTTGGGGTTCACCAGAATCAGAATTCGTTTTTTCAGAGGTTTTGAGTATACCTCTGTTTGTGTTACTGACAGTGGGAACATATTTCCTTTTAGCTCGACTAGTAGTGGATACATTCGGCTTGGAACTAGGAACAGTAGATGCAGCTTGCAGTTCAGAAACAGAAGGAACTTCAGTTCTAAGGCCCACACCAAGTACAGGATTATTTTTTTTTTTTCTGAGTGGGCTTCTCATTGTTGGAAGTGCTTGTTGAACTTCCCGCAAAACCAGAACTCCTTTGAGAAACAGAATTTGGAACATGCATGGGCAAGGAATCCTTTTCAGGAACACTGCTACCTCCAATGCTCTGAGACTTCGTAGGTTTAGGTAATCTAGACCTCGTCTCGCCTACTCTCCTTACTCTAATAGGATCCACTTTTGAAGTATTTTCACGTGGCCTTGGCAATGGTTGCATCAGTCTCGCGAATCTGTTAGATGCATTGCCCTCAGAAATCTTGTCAGACTGGCCTGCGTCATAATGTTTGCTCACTTCCATAAACTTCTTCTTCTTTCCATGTTTTGGAACACCGTAGACAACCTTCGATCCTTCTTTTTTGTAATCCAGGTCGCCTGAATGCAAGGGCATCAGATTTGTTCTCAACTACACTCTTCCCAATGTTGAAAACAATGTCCCCCTGAGACAAAGACAATGGCTTTAGTTCCTCTGGTTTTTTTGCACTGCTATTATTCTTGTCCTTTGAAGAACCCCCTGCTTCGCCAATAACAGATAGATTGCCACCTGTTTGAAGCAAGTCTGTCCTTTGGCGTTTCTCAAGAGGTGAATCGCCCTAAGATCATAAGAATTGCATTTCAGTCATTGAACAAAAGCAGAACTATGAACATCAGGAACAGAGTAAAAAAAAAAAAAAGGTCTAGAAAGTAAAAAAAAAAAAAAAAAAAAATCAACCTTATTAGATTTGGTTTTCCTTCCTCTTGCATGGGACCACTCTATCCATTGGCCATCTTTCCAAACACGCGATGGACGAAGATTACAAGCATCAACTACTAAGGACTCACCACCACCTCCAACTGGAAATGAATAATAAAAACAAGGTTTGATGAAGAAAGCACATTACAATACATCAGATACGTCAGTAACAAAAGTAACCAACAAACCATAAATTCTGTAAAAAATATATATATCAGTTTTAGCTCAAGAGGCATAATTGCATTGGCCAGTGCTATGCACCTAAACCCCCCTCCCCTTTTTCCCGCACCCACCATAGTAATAAGCTGGTTTATTCTGCATATTCTAAAGTTTCTAGGTTCATCCTTCATTTGTATTTTTTTTTTTCACAAAATCAAGTGCAAGAAAATATCATGCACATTCCCATTGGCTATGATACTGAAAAAGTTATTTGGTGGTGAAATCTACCTGATGTAAGGTAAGGTGATTGGAACATATTGATGGATCGGCGACCTAATTTCTGGAACATTAAATGGATAGAGGTAGTACTGACTACTGAAGCATAATTGCACAGATGCTCAAGCTATGGCCATGTACAGCCTCCAAATTTTTAGATGATGGAGAAATGTACAGCCTCCAAATTTTTCGGCCATGGGTGGAGAGTGAACATGAATTTCATAAGCTGTGTTGTCTTCTCTTTTTGTAAAACCCACAATTACTAGAATAGTTTGTTATTTAATCCTGTTTGATGTACAAGGAATATTAATCCTGCCAATTTTGAAAATTCAATGGCAAACTACTGTTTCTAGCCTCATAAGTTCCTAAAAAGGTTTAAACGAATGCATGTAAAAGAAAACAAGGAGGTTAAAAGGAGAAAATGGGTGACCGGATAGTGATTGCAAAAAATACCTGAAAAATGTACAACATATTTCGTCTCATCATTTTGAGAAATAATTCCCTCTCGCCAACAGCTGAAAGAAACAAGCATCAGATAAAGTGGATAATAAACCTAAGAACACTGATACCACAGCAAATAGTAAACTCGCATCAAGCAGCAATTTAAGTTGTAAAATTAATGAGACAAGCAAAAGAAAAAAATGATGGCGCAGCTAATAAACAAAAAAGTGTAAGATGTTGGTTCTATGCATTTCCATCTCAGAATAGTGAAATAGAGAATGACCAGCATTACTAGATATAATTGCTCTGAAAAGAATAACACTAAATAGCATATACCTATTGTTGACCCAAGCGTCTACATGATCTCCAATAACCCATAAACAACTCCCTGCCGTTTCCCTGCGTCTTTTCCTAGTTTTGAATTTAGAGAGGGTAGCAGGATGTGCAAGACGTATCAGAGGCGGCTTATCCCCCTCTTGCCTCAGTGGAATCCATTCTTCACGAGGACCAGTTCCTGAAAAAGATCAAACAAATAAGTATCTGTGAAAAAGGTAAAAAAAAAATGGAAGAACACCATGAAAACAAGGATCAACAAAAAGGTTGATATGCGGGATAAATGAATGGATACTCACCATTGTGATTGTCATAGTTGACAAAAGCATTATTTGCATTTATATCAATAACCTCAGCAGAAAACCAAGCTAATCCAAACCCACCCTTGTCTGATAAAACCTACCAAAAACAAAATGAAGTAACACTGTAAAAAAGTTGCATGAAGAATTGAGGTGGCAAATCAGATCAGATTAAATCAGATCACAGCAAGGCTGACAAACACTAATACTGAAACAGCACATGTAAAAACTTAAAGGACTTCATTAGCATCTTAATACGTTTTGATCAACCAATATAGATTTTTCCTAGGGACTCAAATATGTTTTTATGACAAATACCAACATATTAACATGAAAAGGTGGAGGAACTAACATTTTCTGATTTTTAGTATATTGATGTGAATGTAGTTGAGGGAATTGTGTTAAGGAAAAGGTCTACATAACCCCCTCCCATATTGCAACCAGTCTACTTCCCCCTAAATTATAAAACCAGGTATTTGACCCGTTCAACTTTACAAAACCGTTTAGATACCTCCCTATGGTGGTTTTGTATAGTGGTTTTGCCACGTTGGCGTGCTGAGGTGGACTCTGATGCTGATGTGGATGACTGACAAGTAGGCCCCCTTTGTAAGGGGGCAAATCTTCTCCCTTACCTCCCCCGCATCCAGCTGAGGGGTTCACCAGGGAGGGGCTGCTGCCATGTTGCAAGCACAGGAACAGAAACGCAGGCGGAGACGTGTGCCCGCTGCCGTTCGTCCTGATGCATGGGTTAAGCAAGCTAAACCCGACCTGATGCATGGGCTAAACAAGCAAGCTAAACCTGTCCTGCCACCGCCTGCAGCTGCAAGACTGCACCACACGCCCGCCGCCCGCGGCAGCACCTCCTGGCCAGCCCTGATCGCAGCTGCCGCGCGCAACAGCAGGTGGCCACCACCGTCCCCAAACATCTTGCGGTCTCACACTCTCGACCAGAACGAAGAAGAGGGGAAAAAAATTCTTCCCGCACGCTGCCAGGAGGCCATGCCATCAAAAGCTACTAACGTGGAGTGCCACATATGCAAAACAACCTAGCAAAACAACCCAGGGGGTTATTTGCACAGTTTCACAAAGTTGAGGGTGTTAAATACCTGGTTTTGTAGTTTAGGGGGTTATGTAGACCACCTTGTGTTAATGTACGATGCAGCAATCAGGAAACAAGGAAAGCAATAAATACCATAGAGTACATACTATATGGAGAAAAGGAATAACAAAAGTTCCATAATCCAGAGTCCAGAGACACCACTCTATGATCTTCATCATGTTGAAAGGGAGAGAACTGTGTCCAAGCCAAACAAAGAAACTTACCTCAACTGCAGATCCCTTTTCAATGCCATTCCAGATAATGCTTATTGGTGCTGTAACATTGTTACCATCTAGCAACTCAGTGACAGGAACATCTTCACCAACCCCATGTCCTACATTAAGCCAAACAGACGTAAATGAGCTGAAAGTGAACAGTGGTCATGATATGCCAAAAGCTAATTGTAACTTTACCTGAGTGTATTCCATATGGCTGTAATTCTTTGCAGCTTGAAGATGGCTCGAACTTCGGTAGTGCTTGATCATATTTTGGTTTCCGCCACGCTTTCTACCAGATTTGTTAAAGTTAGCAGGTGCATCTACCTGCAATGTTTCTGTTACTGGATTATCATCACCACTTCCAGATTTATTTCTCACATTCGCTGACTTCCAATAGCCATTCGGCCCAGCTTCCAAAAGCTCTCTTAGGGTAAAAGGTAGTGGTTCTCCCATTCCAATAATGGTTCCTGCCCTGAACACAGCCTCCGCAGCAAGCTCTGCAGCTTTCAATATGGCATCCAAGTTTTCAGCACGTTTCGCAGCTGCAGATGCCTCTTCAACCCTCTTTCTAGCAGCCTCACGTGCCACAGAAATGATGGAACCCGGGGCCTGACTCTTGTTCTTAATTTTCAGAGATGATGGTGGTGTTGAACTTGACAAGGTAGGTGGACTGCTAATGACATTAAATTGACCAGCTTCGTGATGCATGGACATTGCAGACATAGAAGAGCTAAGAGCTTCCTCGGCCATCATTTTCGCCAGCAATGCAGCCTCTGACGCCATCTTGGCAGCTTCTGCAGCTGACCGCCCACAGAAACTGCTGCTTCAGCAGCAGCTGCGACCGAGGTAAGCCTCTCTTCAACTTCTGGAGATAACTTTTGTCTTGAGATTGTAGATAGACGACTCCATAGGGCTTCCTTGTGCTTAACTGCCTCCATTAAGTCAATGCTTGCACCTTTAGCCTGTGCAGTTGATTGTTCTACTGCACCAAGGATCTGTTCTGAAAAGATGATTCTTTGCTCACTATCCATGCGACCAGTGATCTGGTAGTTAGGTTCAGAGGCAATCTGGCCAGTGTTAGGAACAAGCTTGCTGCCGGATAAGGCAAATCCTGCTGTGTGCATAATGGCAGGAGTAAGAGATGGCATGTCCATTTTGAGCTGAGGGGAAACAATGACAGGTTGCTGTTCCGGACTTGCTGAAGCTTTCTTTCTTTTCCTTGACTTTTGTGATGCAATGCCATGCTTAGAGCTAGAAGCAGCCTTTTGTTTTCTATCATTCACAACTGCTGTTGGAGAAGAAACGGTAGAAGGTGCTGGACTGGGAAGAACTACACCAGGTGAAACAGTATGCGAAATGGATATATTTTTGGATGATGCCACCTTCGCAGTTTCATTTGTAGGGATAGCTGGTTGCAAACGATGAATCGAATATTAAGTTTTGTGGTGGAATCAACCAGGGTGCGGAACCTGGACCAGGGCTTTGAGTATACCAGGGGAAACACCAGGAGCCGGATGTCTAATGTTTGAATTATATGCAAATGGTGATACTGCCTGACTGAAATCCAGATGAGTACCTCGTTGCAGATTAAATGTAGAACTACCAAAAGGTACATTATTAGTTGGGGAGTGTAGGGTTACAGCAGGCACAGTTTTGCCACCTTTTTTGCTAGTTGGCACAGTTGTAATTGTGGTACTCTTGCTAGCTTTCTCAGGCACAGAGCTACCTGCAAACTCGGCTGGTCAGGAAAAACAGAACAAAAAAAAAGATGTCTGGCAGATATTGTCCCACTATCATTCATATAATTACCTATACGTGCACTTGTGGGGGTCTCTAAACTGCTATAAAGTGATTTTTGATACTGAAATCTTTCAAAAAGCAGCTCGCCAAGCAGCCTCCCATGTAGGTTTGCCACAATCTACTGTTCATGTAACAAAAAAAAATCTGAGATACAACATATAGGGCAGAAGAGGACTATATTAAACGGTGAAGCCAGACAAACCAGGTTCTCCAAAAGCTGCCATCATGTAAGCCTCTCCTGGTGGCGTTCCTTGACTGCTCAAAGAAAATTAACTTATATTAGATCTCACGTTTTACCAAAAAATAAAATAAAATAAAATAAAATAAAATAAAACACACTCCAACCAATCCCAAATATCATCAAATTTCATCTTGGGCACAAGAATTAAGGTAACGGGAACAATGGCACTATGTTCATGACTTACTACTAGAGTTAGATGGTGACAAGTTTACTGCACTGGTCAGGGTGCAATTAAGAAGAGGCAGAAATGTAAAAATAAGGTAAAATATGCATTGGAGTTTGTCAAGGATTTATAGTTGGTACATACAAGATACGGCTATATGAATTTATTAGGGATATGAGTAACTTTAAGAGAATTATAACTCACATAAGAGCTCCATAAACAAATATCTGTGCACGTAGCTGTAAATGTTGTGGATCTGTGAATGGAAAATTCACAGAATCTGCAGAAGAAATATTCAAATCAATTAAATTTTTAATAGCTTCAAACTGTCAAAATACAGGAGGTTTGCATACCAGAACACTCAGGGATTGGATGCTGCCAAGGGCGGTGAACTTTTACTCTTAATGCTGCCGCTTACATTAGAGTTGTCTGAGGGGCCGCCCCAGAACTTTCAGTCACTTTCCTTTCTGATAGCTGTTCTTTACCAGCCTCCACAGTAGATGTTTTCTTGATATCATCACTAGTATCCTTCAAAGAACTTCCAGCTTGAGGGTTTTCTGTGGCCGTCTAAAGTTTGGATGCAAAACCATGTTAATATATGTCATACACGCAGATGCTCGCGAGAGAGAGAGAGAGAGAGAGAGAGAGAGAGAGAGAGAGAGAGAGAGAGACCAACCTTGGTACTCTGAGAAGTTATGTATCTCGGAAAAGGACTCCAAACAGGGCTATGGGCTTTCTCAGCAACATTTGGTGAAGCTCCCACCTCAAATGAGAAGCTTCTATCACCTCCTGCTGCACTAGTCTCCTCTGAACCAGAAGCAGATTCTATATTTCTGGTACAGCATTGTTTTGAGCTCTGGGTAGCATCAGCTGAGGCCGCACGATCTTTAGCTTCTTGCGGAGAGGATTCAGCGCAACTAATCACTGAAGAGGACCCACATGTAACCCCAGTGCAGATTTCATTACCTTTACCAGGTTCTATTAAGTTTGAGCCTTCCTTTCCTTGGGATGGCACAGTACCATGACTACAATCTTTACTGTGATTTAACACTATATCTGTACCCAAAAAAAACATGTCACTTTGCATTGACAACAGTTGGTGTCTACGTTAGCAACGCTTACAACACTTGGTATATTAGAACAAAGGCTTTTGTCCCGGCTCTATAGAAAGCACAATAGAGTACGCTGAAGATATCAGCTTTACATAGATGTGTCTATCAGTCCATCTCCCAATACAAGTTACTTTACTCAGACTGGGGACTAAAATCACTGATCATGCACATTAGACACTTCAAAATGTGATAATAGAACATAAATGGCACAATAGTGACTAAGATAAGCCTGGCACATTTGTGCACCTGGCACATATTAGGAAAGACATTGTGAGGCATGCATAATAGACCATAAATGTGCTAAGTTTGAAGTAACTATTTTTCTGCTTTGAACTGGTGAGAAGGGGAATAAAAAAACTGCATTGACAATGTACTAGCACAAACAACTGACCTTGCATATGTGCATTCAAATCATCACTTGCATTCAGTGGAGTTTTTGCTATATTTTCAGCCACCTTTCGGTTGGGATACCTAACGTAGGTGCTGTGGTTGAATCTATACGACCTGCAAGTATTGAAGACCTATCAGTCTGGCATTTCAGTGAATGAATATCTGGATGGTTACCTGAATGAACCCCGGTATTATCAGTTTTACAAGTAAACCAAGCTCGAAATGCACACAACAATTAGAAATATGCCCAACAAGCTTTGATTAAAAAAACAAAAGGCTCACCTGATTTATCCTGAGTTTCTTCTGTGGTCAAACCACCCAAAGAATTAGGCTGCTCCTTGACTTTCTCCTTTTCTGTAGCAGAAACAGTACCACTATAAACAGCAATGTTTGAGTCCATGGGCACAGCTGGCAGTTCTGCTCCATGTTCATAGCAAGGAGAAATACCACTGGGATCTTGATCTCCTAAAGCGGATTTAGCACCTTCCTTGAATAATTCCTCATTATTCACTGTGGCCATTTTCAAATCCTTTTCATCTAGTAAAGCAGAAGAATCAGCAGGAGAAACACCTATTGAACATCCATTTTTATCCTCAGAAGTACCAACATTGTCAGTAACAATGGTAGGTGTGATACCACTGCTAGAACTGATCACCGATGCTGAAATTTTCTCTTGAAGCCCAGAAGTAGATAGGAGTGAATTTATGCTTTTAGGCTCCTCTCCTAAAGCAGGCAATTCATGTTCCTCGAATGACCTCTCATGATTTAGCAGGGGATTGTTTGGATCCTCTGAAGCATTCAAAGTGTCAGCTGCCTTATCTTTGGGTGTACCAGTAGCATTGGTAGCATTTTCTTCATGATCATTTTCTATTATTTGCTCAACATTCCCTGATTCTGCTGGTATTCCCTCCCCAGTCATCTTCTCTCTCATGTCACCACTTTTTTTGGTTGTTAACAGAATCTTGATGGTGCTCCAACACTACATGTTTTGATTCATCACCTGTACAGCAGGTGTTTGTACTATTGCCTCCAGCATCCTTTGTTTCTTCCGAACACAAGTGGCATCAGCAATTTTACTTTTGGGAGACACAGAAGTGACAGGATGTGAATTAGAATTTCTTGGATCTGCCTCAGATTGGTGAGATAGAAGAGAATTTAAACCAATACTAAACTCCTTAACAACGAGCTCATTGCTCCTGCGAACTGAACCTTTCAGGCCTTCAGTTCCATGTTGCAAAAGCTGAAAAAAAGATGGTTGACAAGTGCTGTTCAGTTTATTGCTAGTATCATCACTCTTGTGCAGCATCTTAACTGGATTTGTGATGGCCTCTAGTAATCCATCAGAACTTTCTGACAATAGAGTTTCATTGGGCTGACTAGCACATGACAAACTTTGCAATTCTTGTATATTTTCATTGGTATAGCAAAACTTTGAATCTTGAGGAGTAACACCAGCCTCAGATTCTTTAATATCTTTCTTGAAGTGATATGAGTCAGTATATATGTTCTGCAGGGGAGCCAGCTCTGGGAAAGGTTCATTATTCAAGTTCTTTGAATCTACTTCAGCTGAGGGTACATTAAGTTGGTCCAAAGAACGATCATCATGACCTGCCCCAAAATAGTTGCCAACAGCTGGGCAGCTTCCTGATGTATTGTTTGAAGAGGACAACTTCTCACCTGCAATGCACTTATCAGCAACAGAATCTGCTGCCTGCTCAGCTTTCTTCTCCATTAAGAAAGGTGCAAAATGTTCAACCTGAGACTCAGTTTTTGAAATCTCAGCAGTCATTCTAGAATGAGTGCTCTGAGAACGATCAAGATCGTCTGTCATTCTAGAATGAGTGCTCCAAGACTGATCCTTCTCAGTTGGCACTACAGTACTATCTGTCGGGGAGTTACTAGATTTAGGATGAACACTTTCGATTGATCAGTTTGACTGTCCATAGCACTTAACTGAAGGTGAGCATTACTATCGATGTTACCAGTTGTCTCATCTCCTCCCACTGATTTCAATAGCATTTCGACAGATTCTGTGGATGTTGCCTCTGACCAGACATTATTAGTTTTAGATATCGAGCAAGATTCAGCTGCACTAGAGCTAAAATCAACAACACTGCTTCCAGTGGACAGAACCTCAATCCAACTATTCTCGCCCTTGTACGCTGAAAAATGCTTCTGAATCTATCAAGTTATCAAATCGAAGATGGCCTTGTAGTTGGTCCTCAATATCAAGTTTTGGCAGTGCAAATGGTCGCAAACTTGATGGGAATTTGCTACTGCCTTCACAAGCTAGTTGAAAGTTTTGGCTCTGAAAATCAGTATCGTCATGATCCATGGGTATATGCCTACAAAAACAGATAAGTTTAAAACATATAAAGTCGAAGTCCCAACAAGTAAAACATAAATCAGCAACTTTGCAGCAAGCGAGCTAAATATATTGGAGAATCATATTTATACATAACATAATTCATATATGGGAGCAAAACTACCATGACAGATGTGTGAACATCATTGTACAAAACATCATGTGTGAGTGCATAGGCAGCATCTCAGACGACTCTACAAGACTGCCACCTAGTACCCAGTAATGATGATTCCTGTATGACAAATAACCCGCACAAAATTGCAGTACGCACTGAACCATAAAGATTGGTGTGGCCATTTTAAAAACCCAAAGAAAAGTGAGAAATCTACATTTGCTAGCAGAACATTCTCAGTCAACTAAGACCATACCCCCTCCTGCCTAAAGAATAGAACATGTGCTGTGCACTTTGACCTCAGGACCATGAGCTCGCCAGCACTAAACTCCCAGCAAAACATTACTAAGCAAGTGAAGCTGTAATTTGCAGCATCCGGATTGAACCAAGCCCTGAACCAGTCTGACAGCAAAGCACATAACGCTACTGAAAACAAAAGGCTCCAAACCCTAATTCCCAGCGTCAAGCTGGAATTCGTAACTACGCCTTCAAAACCCCTAAAACAAGGCGGCTAAGCTCACGCGCCACCCAACCCAAACCCTAACCCACCAAGCTACGCGCGCCAGGGTGACCCACTAGAAGGCTCGCACACTGCAGCACAGAAGCGAGGCTTGCCGCGTGAAGAGAAAAAAATATGAGGAGGAATGGAGAGGTACCGGGAGGGATTCGCTCGCCCTTCTACCACCCTCCATCCGTGAGCGGAGTCGTCGGAACCCTAGATCCTGCAGGGCGGCAGCTGCTGCTCATACCCCGGCGCCCAGCGCCGGAAACCCAGCTCCTGCAGCGGCGGCGGAGGCGAACCCTAAGCGGCGGGGCAGAGGGGCTGTGGCCGGCGACGAACAGCAAGTAGCGGAGGCGAGCGGGAGCAAGAGCGGAGCAAAATGGTGGAGACTGCAAAGGGCGTGTGGTGGTCTGTGGTGGGGTGGGGTTTTGTGGCTGGTGCACGCGGCCCCGCGCACCGGGCACACCAGTAACTCGTTGCGCTCAGGGCGACGCACTGGACACCGGGTGGTTGTGACTTGTGACTTGGGAGTTTCGGACGATTGGCATTTTGGTTGTGACGATACTTTCAGGTGTCACGACTCGCGAGCGGAGGAGGCGGTGGTTGCAAGGTTAACTAGAGAAAATTCATTATTACTAACACTATAGTTACTTTTTGTTTTGACTTTTGAGAGAATTACTTTTATAGTGTCAAAAAACAATGGTACTGTTCATTCAAGCTTATCAGCCATAAATCGACCCTACTTCACAGCTAAGGAAGGATGTTTTCCTTCCACAATAAATCAGTCCTACGAATCAGCCACGGTCACAATAAGTACGACCAAAATTTTGACTTTCTTGTATGGTTTTTTTTCTAAAATTTACCTACAAGCCTCTAAAAACGAATTTCTCTTATGGTTAGAAGGGCCTCAATGCGAGTTTCATTACGTTGTTTAAGACTACCATGTCATATAAAAATGAAAAAGGAAACTTGATGAAACTCATATTCTCAATGGAGAGTTTTATTCTGATTTCATAAAGATTTAATTTCATGACTTCGAGAGATAGTTGGTATTTGTGCCAAGAGAGTTTCACCAAGATGAAATTTTTCCCTTCTCTCTCCTCAATGTTTCATGCAAATAGTCGTCTTTTGCTGATGTGACGCCTTATTTAATGTGCATGAAACATCTATGCAACTCCCATTGAGATCGGTCTTATCGCCTTTTGTCCATTGTAACCACTTAATGTTGTTAAGTGAGAAGTAAAATGACCGACAGAAAAAAAACTTTAAGTGGCTTTAAAGTGTTCATAGTTGCATAGTGTTAAAAATCTAACACTACCAAACTAAACTCTCTTAACTTAATGGTGTTCGCTTCGGTACTTAACATCGTTAAGTCGCTGAAATGGATGGAAGACCATAAAGGTAAAGAGGAAATCATTTTCGCCTTACATGTGTAATGTAACCTCCTAATTCTCGGGGCCCACACTTTTGTCTTTGTCCCAAAGACCTCGACAACCGTCTGAGATGCACCCAATAACTTAAAAGCTGTCGGGTGTCATCTGAAACCCCGACACACCACTCTCATACCGGATCAACAAAGGAGTAGCTACAACATTACAACATTTGTTATAAAAAATACGGTCGAGTCTTGGGAAGAATAATAACATTAATTTTTCAAATTGTGAACAAGCTACATTTGAGTAAACTTAACTTATTTTTGCGGAAGATGAGTATAACTAAAGGGAGACATCCAAGTCATGTCGAGCCCACCGATACAACTTTGGGTAACAAAGACGAGTCAACACCCGCAACCAGGGGTTAACAAACCTTGAGTACACAATGTACTCCGCAAAGACTTACCCGACAAAAGAAAAGACTCCAAGGATATCTTTGGCTTAAGGGAAGTAGAGCTAGAAAAGAGAAGTTTGCGGAAAAAGCTTACTACAAGTGGATCATTACTTTCAATATTTTTAGCATCAATCTTTGTTGAATCATAATAAAGCTAGATTTGCACCTGTTCTAATTTTGAAAGAACCAAAGACTATTCATAAATACTGAAAATTGATAAAACAACATTTTAAAAGAAAAACGCCACTTTGGCCAAAACCTCGGCTTCGCGGCCCACGAGAGAGAGTGAGATGGTTCATGATGGTCGAGCTTTGAAGAAGATTCTTTCACCGAGGTGTGGGGTCAAGCTTTGACGTTGGCAATCTAACCTCGTAATCGACTTTCCATGTATCTGAGGCAAGCCCCTGAGCATAAACCCTTTCGCTATTTTATAAATGTTTTATTCACCTTAAGTCTAGTGCAATGTGCATTAAGTTAGTAGGAGTTGGTTGATACCGTTCTTTGCATGATTACCTTGATCTACGCTTATTCCGAATTTATCCCACTAGTATGTGTAGGTCGATCTTTTATGCTTAGTAATGCCTAGACTTCGGTAGAAGTCGAAAGTGATGGTTTTCATCATTCGCGAGATATAGGTTTTATCTTTGTTCCTCCCCATTATGGAAAAAGAGAACACCACGATGGTGGTTCATGAGAATAAGTATGGTAGTGATGAATTTGAGATCGGACGGGGCCGAGTAGGTTGAAAGCCTACGATACCTAGGCGTGCTTGTCCCGTGTTGATCGTTTAAGGACCGTCCGTTGTTTGGATTGTTAAGTTCGGGACTTTTTGAGCATAGAAATGCGCTGAGGCCCTTACGGCAAAGGCACGCCGGCTGCTGGTTGTCACCCCGGATCGGTCGACCCTAACTAGCCACATACTCCAGTAGGCGGATCTCGGTGGAGCCAAATCGGGAATGGCAACCACGCGACCGGGAGTGGAGATGATGGGGAGTACATATTACCCTCGTGGGTTAAAGTCCCTGATTGGAGGTGTACGGTATTCTCGGGTGGCGCAGGGCCTCGTTCCGTTTTGGACAAATCGAGAAAAGGTTGATATATGCAAGTTTGGATGCTACATATGTCGTGTGGTTAGGGATCCCAATTTGGGTTTTGAATCGATTCGCGGATCGCCGTTGCTTCTGGATATGGAGACCCGTTCTTCCGTCCATTCATCGTAGTAATTGAAGAAACAAGGTTACTCATGGTTATGCAAACCTCCCTAATTCTTTGGGCCCACCTCGCACTGTGTCTTTGTCCCAAGAACCTCGGCGGTATGCGGATGCACCCAATAACTTAAGAAGCCCTGGCGATGTCGCCGAAACCCGATTACACCACTCTCATACCCGGGATCAACAAAGGAGTAGCTACAACATTACAATATTTATTGTAAAAATACGCATCGAGTGCGGAAGAATAATAACATTACTTTTATAAAATGTGAGTAAGTTGCATTTAAGAGAACTTAACTTAACTAATTTGCGGAAGTTGAGTAGACTAGAAGACAACCAGATCATGTCGAGCCCACCGACATAACCTTGGTTAACAAAGACGAGTCGAAAGACACGCAACAAGGGTTAACAAACCACGAGTACACAATGTACTCCGCAAGACTTATCCGACAAAAAGAAAAGACTCCAAGGATATCTTGGCTTAAGGGAAGTAGAGCTAGAAAAGGGAAGTTTGCGTAAAAGCTTACTACAATTGGATCCTTACTTTCAATATTTTTAGCATCAATTTTGTTGGAACATAAATAAGCTAGATTTGCACCTTTCTATCTCAAACACTCTTTAAGCAACACATCTCAACTTATCTCTCATCTCTTCTTCTTTCATAACCATGAGTAACCTTGTTTCTTCAATTACTACGATGAATGGGCGTAAGAACGGGTCTCCATAACCGTGAAACAACGGCGATTCATGAACCGATTATACCCAACCGGGGATCCCTAACCACACGACATATGTGTAGCACCCAAACTTGCATATATCAACCTTTTCTCTCGAATTTGTCCAAAACGGGAACGAGGCCTGCGCCCCCGAGAGCAGGAGCACGCCACCCCACCTCCCTACCCCGTCCCTAATGACAGTTTGACCCGAAGGGGTGGGTACACGCTACTCCCGCCATCTCTCCACTCCCGGTCGCGTGGTTGCCATTCCCGATTTGGCTCCACCGAGATCCGGCTTCACGGGAGTATGTGGTTAGTTAGGGTCGACCGACCGGGTGACAACCAGTACCGTGCCTTTGCCGAAGGCCTCAGCGTACTTTGCGTTCAAAAGTCCCGAACTTAACAATCCAAACAACGGACGGTCCTTAAACGACCAACACGGGACAAGCACGCCTAGGTATCCCGCCGGCTTTCAACCTACGCGTCCGCCTCGATCTCAAATTCATCACTACCATATTTATTCTCATGAACCACCATCGGGGTGTTCTCTTTTTCCAAAGCCGGGAGGAACAAAGATAAAACTTATATCTCGCGAACGATGAAGCCATCATTCGACTTCTACCAAGTCTAGGCATTACTAAGCATAAGATATCGATCTACTCATACTAGTGGGATAAACTCGAAAAATCAGAGATCAAGGTAATCATGCAAAAGAATCGGTATCAACCAACTCCTACTAACTTAATGCACCTTGCACTAGACTTAAGGTGATTAAAATATTTATAAAAAGCGAGAAGGGTTTATGCTCCGGGGCTTTGCACAGATTGCGAGGAAAGTCGGTTCCAAACCGGATCACCCGAAATCACACTTGGCATCGACACCATCGGTGGATGGATCTTCTTCAAGCTTCGACCATCATGAACCATCTCACTCTCGTATATCCTACACGTAGATGATAATGCATGCTTTAGCATGATGGAATGATAAAACACAGAATATAATTCTATTTCACGATAAAGTTGCAAACCCAACAAAACCAACTTGTTGAACTACTCTACAAGATATCATCCCCATTGCCTAAGGAGTTCTCAAGGACCATCTTATTATGATGTAATCCAAGTTTCACAAAACAACCCAAAAGTCACACAAAAACCTAATCTATTTAACACTAAACAATTTATAAACCACATAAAATGATAGGGGCTGAAAATAATAAATATTTTATTTTTTTAAAACATGCTCAAAATTTTTGTACAGGTAGGTCATGTCATAAAACAAGTACCAAAATAATTTTCATGATTTTTGGATAAATAAAATAATTATTAAAAAAAATCAAGGAAGATGCATTTTTCAATTAAAATTTGTATTTTTAAATCATGCAAAAAACTACTCAAAAATAAAAGTTTCAAATTTTTCATGGATTCATATACTCATAAGAAGCTTCTACAAAAATTTTCAGAATTTAAGGAGCCATTTTCAAATTTCTATGAATTTTGAAAGAACCAAAGACTATTCATAAATACGAAATTGATAAAACAACATTTTAAAAGAAAACGGCCACTTGGGCCAAAACCGGCTTCGGCTCGGCCCACGAGCTAACAGGCGGCCCGGCCGCGAAACAAAGCCAGCCCAATGGCCTGCCCAGCGCGACCTCGCCGCGCCGGGCCGGCTTTGGCCGAAACCCCGCGACGGGTGAGGTTCCCTGCGACGCGACTTGCATCCACGAGCTTCCTCGACCTCCTCCTCGCATCTCCCCGACCCCGTATCCCCTTCCCCCCTCGAGCATAGAAGCCTCCATGGCCGATGACCATGGCGGGCGGCGGCATGCCATCCATGGCATGGCTCACGGAGCCATCTCGTGAGGGAGAGCACACCGCCTTCGACACCCTCGAGGCGATCATTTCCCCCTCAACTAAATGAACTAAACCCTGGTCTCTAGCTAGGGCACCCCGCGCGCGGCGGACGGTAACGGAGCACCGGCGCGGCCGGGCGTTCCTCGACTATGGCGCGAGAACCTATAAACCGAGGACATGGGCATGACTAGAAGCTCACCTAGACGTCGGTGCTCACGCTGGTTCGAAATGGGTACGGGGCGGAACAAGGTGGACGGCAGCGGCTATGGTGGCGGCGACCCGGTGGCAACCTACGGCGTTTCCGCGCCGCTCCGACCTCCGGCGCAAACGAAGCGAAGTCGCTCATGACCACTACCTCAAGGCGATCTCAACGCTCAAGGTGGCGTAGCGAATGGCTCACCGCGGCCGGGCTCGACGACGGACGGATCACGGCGCGCTTTCCGCCGCCGCGGGAAGAATACCGATTCCGGCAGCAAGGCATGCATACACGCTCTCAAGCGCAGCAAGGATGGGACGGAGCTTCAGTGCAAAGTGGAGCGGGTGGAGGTGGTGCGGTGGCGGTGGAAAAACCGCGCGGCGGAGATGACCGAACGGCGATGTCGAGGAAGAAAAGGAGATGGCGGCCGCCGTTGGCTTAAAAAGAAAAGAGAGAGATCGAGGTGGTAGGTGGAGCTTCACGAAAACATCCAGTGGCTAACTTGGCGAGAACGGTCAAGACGCCGACGACCACTGTGGACGCCGCGACAGAGGACGGCATGGGCTTCCATGCTCGATGCATCAGCTCCCAAATTCTAACTTTCTGTTTTTTGATCAAATTCTCCAAAAATTTGAACTGAACTCGAAAAAATTCCAAAAAAGTAACTTGGCCTAATTTTTCAAGATCTACAATTTTCATAATTGAAAGATTTTCAAATTCGGCCTCTAAATAGGACTTTTTGAAAAGCAGTTCAAAAAATTTGAAATTTGAATTCAAAATTACTTTTAAAATCATGTAACAACTTGAAAAACTTTGTACATGACTTTTGTTCAGCTCAACAAGATCTACAAACTAGGTTTTGGAAGTTTTTGCAAATTTTGCTTAGATTTTGAAATAGGGTTTTTAAATCAAAAGGGGACAAAACCCTAGTTTTGGTATTTTCAAAATTACTCTAAATTTTTGAACTAAACTTTGAAAAACTCAAAACACCAACTTTGTTCAACTTTGAAAACTCTACAAAATTGCTTTAATAACCATACCCAAATTCTTTTATAAATTTTGAATAACGAGAAAAAGGGGAAAAGAAAGAATGGAAATCGGGGGGTTTTTGAGTTCAATTCAAACTTGAATTTGATTCAAACTTCAGATTCCCAACCTATACTATCCAACCCTCATTCAGCATCACACTTAGGATCAAAAACATAAAATAAACTTAATTTTGTCCAATCCAGGACTTAACCGATAAGTAACACCTAGGGTGTTCTGACCTTTCCCCTATTGAGAATCTCGTCCCCGAGATTGAACGAAACGAGAAGGGAAAAGAACGATTAACATACACAGATCTAAAAGCACACTTCGGAGAGAATACATGACTTTGAAAACTAAACCACTCGGATCTAGAACAACACAAATGCTAAGAGCGAGGGACGAACAACTAAGCGCCCTAATCAAACGGCCTCGATAAGCGAGGGCAATGAAGGAACAACAGGATAATGATTATCCGTAACATGGCAAAAGACCAACAGATCCGAAAACAGGATCGTGAACACTCTATCATTGCAAGCGCCAAGATGAAAAGCATCCCGAGAACAAACACTTCAACGAACGCCATATCGGGTAGCTCTATGTCCATCCGCTCCTTCCTTCCGGGCTTGGTGGCTTTCCAATCTTCCTCACGACGCAGATCCGTGGAGAGAAACAACTCACCTAACTCTACTCCGATCCGAGATGGGAAGGGAAAAGGGCGGTAGAAGATTTTATAGCTTGGTGGGCGTAGATAGGGCACAACACGCCTGAAGTAGGCCGAGTGGAAAAGCATCACCTAGGTGCCGGTCTTTGTATAAGATTGGCCATGGCACGCTTCTACATCGCGCAACCAAGGTGGGGAGAGGAAGAGGATGAGAGGAGTGGATTCGCCAAAGAAGGAGGCGTGCGAGAGGTCGCTACAAAAGATGAGAAGAAGGGGGTCCCGGACGGGACAAGGGCGAGCCGCCGAGAGACTACACGAAGTGCGGATAAAGGAGGGACGCGACGCCGCGCCGAAGACGGCGCGAAGTGCGACACAACGCCGCAGCCACGCACGAGACGGCACAGGCGAGACCGCAAATACGCACGCAAACGGAAGAGGGAGAGGATGCTCACGGCGTTCGAAGACACGGGCGGCAACAAGATGCCACAATGATCCCGACCTTTAGAAATGGTTAAACAGAGTCTCTTATCTACCACTTCTTGTAGTCTGTTAATGTTGATGTCGCTGACTTGCTCTTCAAGGGTCACCTTTTCTTGAAACTTTCGCATCGAAACTCACAAAGCAACCGATCCGATATACGAGTACTTCGGATAGAATATAGATAACTAAGAAATGCTTAGTGTAGTTTTGTAATGGATCATGATTAAAAATCATTAATCATAACACCACGCCCAAAACCACAACCAAAGGAAGTTCCAAGGTGTGTAGTCAATATGAAGGTGATTTCAAGATCAAAGCCAAGGAAGTTTTAAAGATCAAAGAGAAATTGTATGGAATCGACTCCTCTCTTGAAGAAACTTCTAAGAGGTCCAACAGAGACTCGACATGGTTCCACATGGCACAACATAAGCCGTGGCAAAAGATTTACGCATAACATCCTAGTTGAACTAGGGTGCAAACAAAGTACACACAGACTTAACAATGAAACACAAACAACAACCAACATTAACATTATTTTAGATAACATGTGAAACATCATATATGCATTACATGAATGCTATAAGCAACATATGCAATGCAATGATGCTTACTAATGATGCAAAGAAGATGATCATGAATAATCGGAATATGCATCTTTCCCCTTAACAAAAATCAAATTCGAATTTCAAGGTGACAAATCCCGTGGGACAAGTAATGGGGAAAGAAATTATGTCAAATATATATTGACTTATAAGAAACTTTGTAAAACAATAAAGTTGATATCAAAATTGCAACGAGAAGCAAAAAGGTGATTGCAATCGATAAGGTTTTTCGAAATTTCTAGAGAAGTATGGATATGGATTTCCAAAAGAGGTCGCAAAAAAAAAGTGAAAGCTCATTAATTGTGGATTATGGTGGATCATGACCATAGACCCCGACATAAGCGCGCGCCGGCATATTTCCTTATGGTCGCAAATCCACGGAGACCCTGTGTTTCGACGCTACTTCCCGGTCACGGTCATGGTTCTACCATAGGACACAATTATTACAACTCTCAACCAACACATGTTGGCTATCAAAGTGAAGAGAAGAGCATGTGTCAGATTGAAAGAAGTCAAGGCTTGACACATGCTTGAACCGAGTAATCAAGGAATAGTCTGAGGCTTTCAAATGAAATTGACATGCTAAGGTACAAGCTCCCAAAAATTAGGAACTTATGAAGCAAAGATTATCAATTGGAAGTCCATTAACCAAAAAAAAAAAAAAAAAAAGCGGTATAGGACGAAATTTAGGACAAACAACTATATAAAGAAGAATAGTTGTCTGAATAAAAGGAGGAAGAATCAATATTAAATGGATGATATGATGCATGCTCGTCCTATACGTCTTCACAACGTTAGGAGTACCCCCGCCTTCATCATGTTAGATGTTAATAGGTTATAGGGCTTTACTATATATACTATCTTCTCTCGCACCAACAAAATGTTGAAAAGCACTTAGCGAACATTGCCGGTGAAGTTGACTCTCCCGTTGTCCTTCCAAAGATGACATGAAAACTTCTTGAAAATCTTTTTACTTGACTCATCGAAAAAAAATCTTCAAGAAAGCTTCCAGCAAGCATAAGGAATCCCTAACCACACGACATATGTAGCACCCAAACTTGCATATATCAACCTTTTCTCAGATTTGTCCAAAACGGGAACGAGGCTGCGCCACCCGAGAGCACGCATTACCCCCACCTCCCTACCCCGTCCTAATGACGCTTTGACCAAGTAGGGGTGGGTACACGCTACTCCCCGCCATCTCTCCACTCCCGGTCGCGTGGTTGCCATTCCCGATTTGGCTCCACCGAGATCCGGCTTATCGGAGTATGTGGCTAGTTAGGGTCGACCGACACGGGGTGACAACCAGGCAGCCCGTGCCTTTGCCGGAAGGCCTCGAGCGTACTGCGTTCAAAAGTCCCGAACTTAACAATCCAAACAACGGACGGTCCTTAAACGACCAACACGGGACAAGCACGCGGCTAGGTATCCCGCCGGCTTTCAACCTACGTCCCCGTCCGATCTCAAATTCATCACTACCATATTTATTCTCATGAACCACCATCGGGGTGTTCTCTTTTTCCAAAGCCAGGAGGAACAAAGATAAAACTTATATCTCGCGAACGATGAAGCCATCATTCGACTTCTACCGAAGTCTAGGCATTACTAAGCATAAGATATCGATCTACTCATACTAGTGGGATAAACTCGAAAAACTGTAGATCAAGGTAATCATGCAGCAACGGTATCAACCAACTCCTACTAACTTAATGCACCTTGCACTAGACTTAAGGTGATTAAAATATTTATAAAACAGAGAAGGGTTTATGCTCCGGGGCTTGCCTCGTATTGCGGGGAAAGTCGATTCGAAACCGGATCACCCGAGTCACACTTGGCATCGACACCATCGGTGGATGGATCTTCTTCGAAGCTCGACCATCATGAACCATCTCACTCTCGTATATTCTACACGTAGATGATAATGCATGCTTTAGCATGATGGAATGATAAACACGGGAATATAATTCTATTTCACGATAAAGTTGCAACCCAACAAAACCAACTTGTTGAACTACTCTACAAGATATCATCCCCATTGCCTAAGGAGTTCTCAAGGACCATCTTATTATGATGTAATCCAAGTTTCACAAAACAACCCAAAAGTCACACAAAAAACCTAATCTATTTAACACTAAACAATTTATAAACCACATAAAATGATAGGGCAGAAATAATAAATATTTTATTTTTTTAAAACATGCTCAAAATTTTTGTACAGGTAGGTCATGTCATAAAACAGTACCAAAATAATTTTCATGATTTTTGGATAAATAAAATAATTATTAAAAATCAAGGAAGATGCATTTTTCAATTAAAATTTGTATTTTTAAATCATGCAAAAACTACTCAAAATAAAAGTTTCAAATTTTTCATGGATTCATATACTCATAAGAAGCTTCTACAAAAATTTTCAGAATTTAAGGAGCCATTTTCAAATTTCTATGAATTTTGAAAGAACCAAAGACTATTCATAAATACGAGAAATTGATAAAACAACATTTTAAAAGAAAAACGGCCATTTGGGCCAAAACCGCTCGGCTTCGGCCCACGAGCTAACAGGCCGCCCGGACGAAACAAAGCCAGCCCAATGGCACGCCCGCGCCCTCGCCGGCCCGGGGCTTTGACCGGCGAAACCTCGCCGACGGTGAGGTTCCCCTACGACGCAGCCTTGCATCCACGAGCTTCCCTCGACCTCCCGCATCTCCCCGACCCCGTATCCCCTTCCCTCGAGCATAGAAGCTCCATGGCCAGTGACCATGGCGGCGGCGGGCGGCATGCCAACGGGCGGCTTGTTCACGGAGCCATCTCCGGCGAGGAGAGCACACCCACGCCTTCAAGACCTCGCGATCATTTCCCCCTCAACTAAATGAACCAAACCCGGGTCTAGCTAGGCACCCCTGCGGCGCTGCGGACGGCAACGGAGCACGCCGGCGCGGCCGGGCGTTCCGCGACTATGGCGCGAGAACCTATAAACCGAGGACATGGGCATGACTAGAAGCTCACCTAGACGCCGGTGCTCACGCTGGTTCGAGCCGGTATGGGGCGGAACAAGGTGGACGGGCGAGCGGCTATGGTGGCGCGATGAGTCGGCAGCGCCACGGCGCTTCGGCCGCGCCCGACCTCCGCCGCAACGAGCGAAGTCGCCATGACCACTACCTCAAGGCGATCTCAACGCTCAAGGTGGCGTGAGCGAATGGCTCACCGCGGTCGGGCTGACGGACGACGGACGGATCACTTCACGGCGCGCTTCCGCCGCCGCTGAAGAAGGCGGTGCGCCAGCCGGATTCCGGCAGCGAAGGCATGCATACACGGCTCAAATCTGCGCGCAAGGATGGGACGGAGCTTCAGGCAAAGTGGAGCGGGTGGAGGTGGTGCGGTGGCGGTGAAAACCGGCGGAGAGATGACCAACTGGCGATGTCGAGGAAGAAAAAGGAGATGGCGGCGGTCGCCGTTGGCTTAAAAAAGAAAAGAGAGAGATCGAGGTGGTAGGTGGGAGCTTCACGAAAACATCCAGTGGCTAACTTGGCGAGAACGGCCGCGAAGACGCCGGCGACCACGGTGGACGCCGGCGACAGAGGACGGCATGGGCTTCCATGCTCTGCATCAGTAGCTCCCAAATTCTAACTTCGTGTCGGCTCACGATGCTCGCCTTCGTCCCTGTACCGGACCCCCCTTCTTCTCGCCTTTTAGAACGGCCTCTCGCACGCCTCCTTGCCGACGAATCCACTCCTCTTATCCTCTTCCTCTCCCACCTTGGTTCGCGCAGATAAAGCGTGCCATGGCCAATCTTGTCCGGACGCCGCCGAACGCCAGAGGCTGCCACCGCTCATCGCCGCCACCATAGCCGCCTCCGGGCCGTCCACCTTGTTCCGCCCCATACCGCCGAACCAACGTGAGCACCGACGCCTAGGTGAGCTTCTAGTCATGCCCATGTCCCTCGGTTTATAGGTTCTCGCGCCATAGTCGCCGAACGCCGGCCACGCCGGCCGGGCGTGCCACGCTGTCGCCCGCCCCACCGCACGGGTGCCCTAGCTAGAGACCGGGTTTGGTTCATTTAGTTGAGGGAAATGATCGCCCGAGGGTCTTTGAAGGCGTGGTGTGCTCTCCTCGCGAGATGGCTCCGGTGAACCAAGCGCCGTTGGCATGCCGCCGCCATGGTCACCGGCCATGGAGCTTCTATGCTCGAGGGAAGGGGATACGGGGGTCGAGATGCAGGAGGTCGAGGGAAGCTCGTGGATGCAAGCTGCGTCGGGCCGAACCTCACCGTTTGGCGAGGTTTTTCACGGCCAAAGCCGGGCCGGCGAGGTCGAGACAATGCGGCGTGCCATTGGGCTGGCCTTTGTTTTCAATCTTTGGGTCCGGCCTGTTAGCTCGTGGGCCGAAGCCGAGCCGGTTTTGGCCCAAAGGGCCGTTTTTCTTTTAAAATGTTGTTTTATCAATTTACGTATTTATGAATAGTCTTTGGTTCTTTCAAAATTCATAGAAATTTGAAAATGGCTCCTTAAATTCTGAAAATTTTTGTAGAAGCTTCTTATGAGTATATGAATCCATGAAAAATTTGAAACTTTGATTTTGAGTAGTTTTTGCATGATTTAAAAATACAAATTTTAATTGAAAAATGCATCTTCCTTGATTTTTAATAATTATTTTATTTATCCAAAAATCATGAAAATTATTTTGGTATTGTTTTATGATATGTTCTTCTTGTGTAAAAGTTTGGAGTCGTTTTTGAAAAGTTTAAATTATTTTCTATTTTAAACCCTATTATTTTATGTGGTTTATAATTTGTTTTGAGTCAAATAATTTAAGTTTTGTGTGACTTCGGGGTTGTTTTGTGAATCTTAGATTGTATCATAATAAGATGGTCCTTGAGAACTCCTTAGGCAATGGTGATGATATCTTGTAGAGTAGTCCAACAAGTTGGTTTTGTTGGGTTGCAACTTTATCGTGAAGGAAAGTTGTACTCAAGATGTTTATCATTTCATGTATCCATCGAGCATCATGTTTATCATTCCATCATACTAAAGCATGCATCATCATCTACGTGTAGAATATACGAGAGTGAGATGGTTCATGATGGTCGAAGCTTCAAGAAGATTCTTTCACCCGAGGTGTCGGTGTCAAGTTTGACGTTGGCGATCCAACTTCGAATCGACTTTCCTCGCAATAAAGGCAAGCCCCGAGCATAAACCCTTCTCTCGTTTATAAATGTTTTAATCACTTTAAGTCTAGTGCAATGTGCATTAAGTTAGTAGGAGTTGGTTGATACCGTTCTTTGCATGATTACCTTGATCTACGCTTTTTCCGCAGTTTTATCCCACTAGTATGAGTAGGTCGATATCTTATGCTTAGTAATGCCTAGACTTCGTAGAAGTCGAATGATGGCTTCATCGTTCGCGAGATATAAGTTTTATCTTTGTTCCTCCCCGCTATGGGAAAAGAGAACACCCCGATGGTGGTTCAAGAGAATACATATGGTAGTGATGAATTTGAGATCGACGGGACGTAGGTTGAAAGCGGGCGGGATACCTAGCCGTGCTTGTCCCGTGTTGGTCGCTTTAAGGACCGTCCGTTGTTTGGATTGTTAAGTTCGACTTTTTGAACGCAGTACGCGCTGAGGCCTTCGCAAAGGCACGCCTCGATCGGCGATCACCCCCCCGATCGGTCGACCCTAACTAGCCACATACTCCTAGCGGATCTCGGTGGAGCCAAATCGGAATGGCAACCACGCGACCGGGAGTGGAGAGATGGCGGGGAGTAGCGTGTACCCACCCTAATGGGTCAAACCGCCATTAGGGGCGGGGTAGGGAGGTGGGGTACTGTGCTCTCGGGTGGCGCAGCCCCGCTCCCGCTTTTGGACAAATCTGAGAAAAGGTTGATATATGCAAGTTTGGGTGCTACATATGTCGTGGTGGTTAGGGATCCCCAACCGGGTATAATCGGTTCATGAATCGCCGCTGCTTCTGGTTATGGAGACCCGTTCTTCTGTCCTTTCATCGTAGTAAATGATGGATTATGTTTTGAGAAAGAAAGTTGGCATAATAAATTGTGTTGCTTTAAAAAGTGTTTGAGATAGAACAAAAGTGCAAATCTAGCTTTATTATGATTCAACAAAGATTGATGCTAAAAATATTGAAAGTAATGATCCACTTGTAGTAAGCTTTTCCTCAAACTTCTCTTTTCTAGCTCTACTTCCCTTAAGCCAAAGATATCCTTGGAGTCTTTTCTTTTGTCGGGTAAGTCTTATGAGTACATTGTGTACTCAAGGTTTGTTAACCCCGTTGCGTGTGTTGACTCGTCTTTATACCCAAAGTTGTATCGGTGGGCTCGACATGACTTGGATGTCTCCTTTAGTTATACTCATCTTCCGCAAATAAGTTAAGTTTACTCAAATGTAACTTGTTCACAATTTGAAAAATTAATGTTATTATTCTTCCAAGACTCGACCAGTATTTTTATAACAAATGTTGTAATGTTGTAGCTACTCCTTTGTTGATCCCGGTATGAGAGTGGTGTAATCGGGGTTTCCGATGACACCCGACAAAGCTTCTTAAGTTATTGGGTGCATCTCACAAATTGCCGAGGTCTTTGGGACAAAGACAAAAGCGTGTGGGCCCAAGAATTAGGAGGTTCTCATACAACATGTAACTTCAAAGGACAAAAAAAAAGGTCATACGAGAGAAGCCATAGTTTTTAAAGGCCATATAGGTAATTCTCTCTTTTATTTTCTATATACCACTTATGTGTGATTAACATCGTAGTTAGTAAACCTAACTTTGGCAAACTATGAGGACGACGAAAATATAACAAGAAAACTAGGTGGTGCCTAATTTGCCATGTCTCCCTTCGTAAACTATGACCCACAAAAAAAAGTGTAGCGAGCAAAGTCTAAGTCACATTTTGGAATAAGATGATTATATGACATGTGAAACAAGTTGCTAAAAAGTATGGTGCACCATAGTTATGGTAGTGAACAAAACAAGCTGCCGAAAAAAACCATGACATGACTAACCTTTTGGCTTGGCATGTTTTTTTTTCACAATGAACCAAACAAGCCTTGAAATCGAAGCCACACTTATAGCAAAGTTTGGCATGAAAATGAGAGTGAGTTCATGTCATGTGGGACGGAGTGCTAATAATGTATGTTGTGTTACAGTTGTGACACTAAATCAAACAACTCGCCTAAAATCAACCTATGGCGTAGCAAAGTTGTGATCACGAGATCAAACAAACCGTAAATTTTTGAGTGCTCTATCTACATTCAACTAACTTTTCTACCTTTTTATGCCACTTATGTTGAGCTCACATGGTGTTAAGGGCAAATCAGAATATCGAGCCAACCATCCCTCAATGTTAAGTGGGACAATAAAACACCTTGCCCCTAAAATTTGACATGTTTTCCTTTCTCACCACATACAAAATACATACTAATTTAAGACATGTCCATGGTTGATTTCTAGAAGTGGACATAAGTATCGTTTAAAAATAGTATAATAATTCTTTTATGTTAGCTGTGTAAAAATCAGTGATGGTAAGGATGTTGTGGAGCACTTTGATAATATTGTGTCGATTGAGTGGCGCACTTCTTCACACCTTCCCTCTACTTTATAGATAGGACCTCTCCATTCAGTTGTGAGACAATGGCACAACATTCCATGAGCTCTCTTCCATTTGTCATTACTAGTAGTGGTATAGTTGGGAATTAACTTGAGTGTGAGCGGGCATAGCCTTCGAATCTTTTAGGAGCTCTTGTATACTTTACGACTTTACTTTGTACTCCCTCCATCCCTAATTGCAAGTCATTTCAAAATATTGAGAGTCAACGCATCTCAAGTTTGACCAAATATATACGATAAGATAATAACATTTAGGATGTCAACTAAGTATCATGGATTCTTTGTTAATTATATTTTGGTAATATACCCGTTTGATGTCACAATTCTTTGTAATTTCCTCTATAATTTTGATCAAACTTGAGATATTTTGACTCTCTAAGACTCTTACTTATAGTTTGGAATGGAGTGAGTAGTGACTTTTGAGTATTTAATTCATATCTCTTCTCTACTTTACTTTTTACCTTAGTAGTGTTGATACTCCCTCTTGTTAGTAGTAAATCTTTGGTTGTGTAGCTTATGTTCTGTTGTATAATTTGTTTGCTTAGTAGTGGTATTACACCCTTTGTATAGGTTATTTACTCTTATTTGAGTGCTCCAACATGCGTCACGCAAAAAAACTAGTATACAATAGCATAATGTGATGTTTAGGCTATCGGGTATCTTGGTTTGACTAACCTCGTGGATGACCATAGACCTAGAGATGGCAATGGGACCCAATCTCACGTCCTCACACGAAATTCCCCTAACGGAGATGCGGATGGGTCAAAATTCATCATTAAGCAAGGCAAAACATTTCCAATGGGGTCTAGCAAGGCCATAGCTTTTCAAAAACCTTGCATGGTGACTGAAACATGTAGGAAACCAACCCTAGATGCACTTTGGGTGTATCCCAACTACTATGATAAGCATGCACATTAATCACCCAACATTTTGCGTCTTCTTGGTCTTTAAGTTTGATTAACAATTTTAATCGATCAATGACTAGAACTTGAGTTGTCTAGTGTGTGTGCTTGAAACCCTAGGGCAACTAACCCCACAAGGTTGAGCTAGTGGACCCACCCTAGTGGTGTGTACATGTATGTGTTATACATGAAATAAAGTATAGAGCTTGGGCAATAGAAATAAAAAAAAGGGATTAGAAAGGAAAAAGGTTCACATTTACTTCTCTAAATTTTTGCAAAAGTCCGCTTTTCCTCCTAAACTCAAAAACTAGGCAAAACACTTTCTTTAAAATAATAATAAAAAACTAGGCAAAACACCTTCCTCAACTTTTAAAACCGTTTGTATTAAAACCGTTTGTATTGCCTTCGTGGGCGGGTTATAAGTGATTTTGAAGGTGTTTTTTTTTTTTCAACGAAACATTTGAAAAATCATAGAAAATCATAAAATGAGAATTCTAATTTTGTTGAACTCCACATGAGTAGGTCTACACATTGAACATATAATATAATATAATATGATTTAGTACAAAGTTTTTCTATATCTTTAGATCTATGTTTTTTTTTTTCTATAATCAGCTGGAATAAATAAAAAAAGAAAAAAGTTAGGGATGTGTTTACAACAGGGCCACACTATGATTTTTCAAAGATTTAACCAAAATAAATAAAAAAGAAAAAAGTCAAAACCTCCTTTAAAATGCTTATAAGTTATAACAGGGACAAAGAGGTAATATGAACGGTTTTAAAAGTTAAGGATCTGTTTTGTCCAGTTTTACAATTCAGAGCAACAAAATAGACTTTCACAAAAGTTGAGGATCCTGAATATTTTCCGAATAAAACAGGGAGGGGAATAAGAAGAGAAGAAAGCTGCTAAGCAGCCAGCAGTTGGCCCAGCCAGGTCTGCCTCGCGCGAGCCGCCGCAGCAGAGAGGGAGAGCCCCCGCTCTCCCTTGTCACCTGCCCACCTGTCATCCCCTCTCTCACCCACCGCTGAAATCACAGTGGTCAACCCAGCTTCTGTACACCTTGGGCAAAATTACCTAAACCTTTCGTCCCACTTGCTTGCTACAGAATAGTACTATGTAGATTTTGTAGCCATCAACAGTGCAGCATCAACAAGACATTAACATCTAGCCATCACTATCGTTGCATCACAGATCATACTATTGTCTTCGTCCAGCTGAAACGGCACCAGCTGCGAGAATGGCGTGCGATGCAATGCGATGCGAAGCAGCTAGCAGTGTGGCTTGTCGACCATGCTCCTGGGAAAGGCATAGCGGAATCTGGCGGTGTACGGCAGCCACTGACGGCCTGCACGGCCTTGCGCCGGCTTCCCACGCCCCGCTGAGCGCCCGCCTGCTGCTGCGGCCGGTCGTCGGCGGCGACGCTGACGCCCCCCTCCCGCTGCGCCCACGGGAGGACGTCGTCGGGGCTGACGCCCGCTTCCCTCGCGTACCGCTCGACCAGGCGTGGCAGGAACACCTTCTTCTTGGACTTGCGCACCACCATGGTCGCCTGCAGAAACTCTCGCTTCGCACGCTCCAGCTCCTCTATCACGTTCTTCGCCGTGTACACCCGCAGCTGCAAACGTATTGTGAGACCACATCATGCATGGAGTATCAGATAGAGCAGGTAACATGTGAATGTGAGTAGAGTACATACCATGGGGTCAGACGAAGCACCGGTGCACAGGGCGAAAAGGGCCAGAGGCTGGCAGTCCTGCAGGCCGAACTTGAGCTGAACCAGCTGCTTCTCGTCCGGGCATTTCTTCCGCATAGCAGTCGAGAGAATGGATTCGAACCACTGCAGATGGATTCGTTCAATTCTCAGTCAGTTTGACAGGTGGTCATGTATCCTATGTCATTGCAAAAATGTTCATTTTTCACAGTGATGAAAGTATTCTTTAGCTTGTTTCAGTAAACTGAGAGCCAATTATCATCACAGAAGTTGTGAGTGTAATTAAGTGATCTAGTTGAGGTGCCAACTTTCTAACTTTGCATCAATAACCAAACAAAAAGTGAACTTCGGGATGAAATTGCTGGTCTACATACACGACCGATCCGTGGAGATCTGAAGCACAGCAAGGCCTGTTCAATGGAATTGGCAGTAATGGCATGTCCTCCAATGTTGTAGGCAGCCTGCAATAGGGTGAGTTACGGGTTACTAACATCTACAGAAAAAAAGTGTGACAAGCTATTCACAGCATGGTGTGTCAAAGCAGATCAGAACATTTCATGATTCGTTCCGGTGGCCAATCACAAATCTACTTTAGGGAAAAGTTTCACCTTGTGAAACAGTGCCATTCTTTTCAGAGAGCTGTTTGGAATCCCGTATGCCAAATACGCCTGCAAGTGAATAACACACAGGTTAATAAGGTTAAAAAAAGCATAGAACATAAATTTCTTAAGTCACCGTAGAATATCTAGCATTACATGCATGATAAGAGAATTGTACACGTTAATCCAGAAGGCCAACTTAACACTGTTCTCTGACATGCTCAGATCAACTCTTTCAAGCTGTTCCACAAGCAATCTAAAATCCAAGAGAGAAGGAATCTGTTACTTGCAATTTTCAGGAGAAATTTGAGGGCATGATTTGCAGTATTTTATTTCTGGACCAACCTGTAGTGGGTAATCGCATAGGAGACATCTGGCATCTGATTCTTGTCAACTGATATGGATGCTATTTCCACTGTATATTTGTTGTTTGGTGTGGTATTTTCCTCTCCATTCACCCTCCGAGGAAGTATGACATTTGTTGATGATCTTGACAAGAATGGTGAACGGGCCTTTTCAGGCTTGTCTGGTGCCTCGGTGCGCAGAAGATAATATATGGATGCCATGCATCTAACCATTTCTTCAGATATTTTGCTTGGGCATTGATAAAGGTGATCTTTCAGAGTGCGAGCCAGAGAGCCACTCCCAGAATAAGGTAGCTTTTCACAAGGAGAAAAGTCAAAACCAATCTACTGCATGATTTATTCATTCTGGGTCGAAATCATTCGTATTATAAAGTGCAAATTTTGGATGAGATTTATCAATAGTGCATTTTTCTGAAAGTAGTGTTATGGGCATGAAAGGTGCATGATAGTCATAAAACTACTATATATCTCCCCTCAAAAGTGCATACAGAAGGACTAATTTAAATTTTGGTTGAGCAATACACGGTGCATTAGAGCAGGCATATCAGCACAGTAAAGTTATATGATGTATGATTTATCCATACTGGGTCGAAATCATTCGTATTATAAACTGCAAATTTTGGATGAGATGTATCAATAGTGCATTTTTCTGGAAGTGGTGTGATGAGCATGAAAGGTGCATGATAATCATAAAACTACTATATATTTCCCCTAAAAAATGCATACAGAAGGACTACTTTAAATTTTGGTTGAGCAATACACAGTGCATTAGAGCAGGCATATGAGCACAGTAAAGTTCTATGATTTGTAGTTAATAGTGTTTGCAGTAAGTTAGATGAGCTTGTTGGGAGAATTCTTTGCTTGTATGTGTTACCTTTTTTTGGATCCGGTGGGAAGGAAGTAGGATGAATATCCAATGTTTCACTTGAAAAAAGATTGGTGCTTTATCTTAGGCTTGAGCATATTCTTGGTTCTTCCTGATTCAGAGAGTGACTCCATGATGTGGAAGGGCTGAAGTGGGAGCTTCTTGGATGAGCAAAATGCACTTGATATTATGCTTGGCTGCCTTCTTGTCCTAGTAGTGATACTTTTGGTGTGCGCAGGGGACGAAATACCAGAACTCTGACCAGACGACGGCCCAGACACGCACTGCTCGAAGATGCTTCTGTAGAGAGTAAGCACGTGCTGCTCACGGTTGGCGATTTCCTCTTCAAGCAATTCAATCTCGGCTATCAGTTCCTTTGTCTGTAGGAAATAGCAGTTTGTCTTCAGAATCGTAGACACACAATCATCAAGAATACAACAATCATAGTCATGTAGGAGTACAACACTACTACAACATAATACAATCTCTAATAAGAAATCATTAACAGTTGGTTGGAGAATATCCATTAGTTGACTCTATTTTTTGTTTTGAGCATTGACTGCTCCAAAATTTTATTTCTGTTTTTTAGCACCACTCGTGCTCTGTACTTATTTTTGGACATCTTTTATATCAATGAAAAAGATTAAGTAGGGAGTTTTCCCCACTGAATCCCTCAAAAAAAAAAATCATTAACAGTAGTATTGAGTTGCAGGGATGTAACGTGTTCCCTTGCTTAGTCTTTTTACATGGGCAACTGTTGTTTAGCTGGCATCAAACTAGCTGTGGACAATGCTAAACAGGAAAAAAAAAAATATATGCCTGGATTTGGATACCGATGGTTTCACAGCTGTTTTGTTAGACAACTGAATTTTCATGCCCAGTCTAGACGAAATAAATTACTCAATGCTTGCAAACTTAAAACTTGCAAGCTGCCACGGCAGTGCTGATAGCAATCTGCATGGAAATGAATAACTCTACAGCTAACTTGAGTGTGACGTGAGATGCACGAGTCAGCTGCAACTCGCAGGAGGAAGATTTTTTAGTTGATAATTTTTTTAGTTGATAATAAACGGACGATCAGTCATACTCATACCTGGGCTGGGAAATGCCTATGGCCAGGAGACAACGTACTGGATGCCCGGCCAATGGCCCGATCAAGCATGACCCGGATAGACCTCTCCTGATGCAAATGCAGCTGCAGCTGCCTAACCTGCCAGCCAGAATTCATAATAAAACAGTGGTTAAGTTATTCAGACGAACAGACCTAGGTAGGTATCTCAGAAACGGCAGCTTTTCTTCAGGTTCTCACATCATTCTCCAGGGACACGCGGTGGTTTGGCGACGACGCGTTGGACCTTTGATCTCGCGGCCCCCGGTGAAGTGAGCACGCCGCCGGAGGAATCGCGTAAGACTTCCTTGCGTCCGGCAGCAGGTTCTGACAGAGAATTCACGAATAAATCCTGCCTGTCAGTAATAAGAAATCCACACATCCTCCCGGTGAAGAGTTGAGCATTCAGCAACGAACCTTGGACGGAGTGATGATGGCAAGCTGCTGTGCTTGGCCACCGCCGCAGCATTGCTCTTGCTCCACGGCGCCGCCACGCGACGGTCCATGCTTGCATGCCTCCGCGTTCCTGTCGGAAGATGCACTGAAACACCAACAGAGACGGACGGCGGCAAAGTTAAACACCGAAGCTTTGGGAACTCCATATGTGAAGAAGACATACATACAGACCTCTTGGACCGCCGGTGGCGCGGCGGCATCGGCATGGCAGCAGCAGGCGCCTTGGGCGGCGCACATGCCGCCTCGGGTGCGCCGTCCTTGGCGGCGTCGTTGTTCTCGCTCGATCCTTGCCGTCCGACCACCACCCCGCCGTTGCGCTCCACCGCCTTTTCTTCCTGGCCCGTCGACGACATGGATCCCGGCGCCGGCGTACGTGTCTAGCTAGCACTGTTTGCCAACTAGGTAGCTAGCCACTGCCCACTGCTACATCGCACGCGTGGATCCAGAAGCTGCTGAGCCGCGCCCGCGCTATATGAGCAGAGGTGAACAGTAGCAGGCAGGCAAAGAGCATCGCATCCTGCGCAGAGGGCCGCGTCGTCTCGCCGACGATTAAATTCGGTGTGGTGGCAATGCAAATGCTTCTCTGCGGGGCCGTGTGGTGTGGTGTGGGCTTCCACGCGACGCGTGATGGAGAGGGGGGATTGGAAAGGAAACGGGAGTGGCATGCACATGCACAGCGAACAAGGGACTGTGGACTGTGGAGTGGAGGAGGATGGATGGCGAGGGAGGGGAGAGGAGTAACTGCGCTGCCGGCGTGGGGCCGGACCGCCGGAGGGGCGGACGAAAGGATCCCAAGGGGAAGCAACAAATGGGTTGAGGTTGAGCGAGCTGGTGGGTGAGCCGCGTTTAATGCCTGCGCCCGCACTCGATCATCAGGTCTGAGTCACAGTAAATGGACAGTTGCCATGCCGTCACGTCACACTTACCTCCTCTCTGAAAAGTGAAAACCGGGCGACGTTTCTACGACGTGGTAGCGGTACTGGTATGGTTGACTAGGGGAGAGGAAAGAATTGCCGCTAATACTGTTTTTTAGCTAGTGCGAGTGCCACTGCCCACTGTACCTAACATCCTTTGACCAAAGTTCGTGCATCCCTCCGTCCACGATTAACTCAACGTTTGGGTTGAGGGAGAGCCAATTAGCAAAGATGTGAAATTACCAAACTACCCCTAAAAAGAGGGGATACCATGCAGGTCTGACATACAAATGTGGCGTCAGCTTCCTGCCATGCAGATTTTTTTTTTTTTGCGTCCGTGCGGTTGGGATGAAATGTGTGGACCGGAGTACTCTAGCAGCTTCTTTTTTTATATCCACGCCTGTACTCCACCGGCACATGGCAGTCTCAGGCATCCAACAATTCCATCGTAACCTCTTATTTGTGGATTTTTTTGAACTTTAAACGTGAAGTTATTCTTCACGGACGGAGGGAGTAGTCGCGAAATTTTGGCACTCCAAAGTCCAAACCAGAAACCGATAGGATAAATTCCATTAGCTATGGCTTTGCACATGCACATGGTCAAGATGTAGCCCCCTGGCGAAGTGGCAACTCCTCGTCAATCAAACTCGCCTAACGCTTGACGTGTTTTTTTTTTTTCTGTTTTGGAATTGCCTAGTGGATTCATAGCTCTGCTTCTGTAGGTGACTGGCGAAGTGGCAACTGGCACAGGAATACGACTCTCGCAGTAGGTAGGTGACGGTATGAATGTCCAAGCTAATGCGCCCCCTCGCCTACTACTACTACTTGTGTGTCCCACGGCCTACGCCTGCCTGGCACGACTGTTAAATGTTGACTTTGGTGGAGCATGCTTACGTACGGGCATACTTCCTCAGTTTTTGACTTTTGAACTTCATTTTTTACCATCCGTCTTATTCAAAATATTTATATAATTTATAAAATAAATTAATCGATATTTAAATATCTTCATTGATAAAATAAGTCGTACCAAAATAAATTATATTTGTATAAAAAAAATTTGAATAAAGACGAAGATCGAATAAGATGGCAAGACGGAATCAAGGGTGACAAACTCAGTGGGACGGAGGGAGTATCATTTTTTCTCCCTGGTCACACATCTGTGAATCTGCTGCGATTACCGCCATACCGCTACGGCGTCACTGCTACCGTGTAGTACGTGTACGTACCCTCTCATGTCATGTGGAACAGCAAGGACGAGAGCTACCACTCACCTTGCGTTTGCATGCGCCTTGTCTGGTGATACTGATTAATGGCAAGGATTAAAGATGTGCCAGTACGGCCGGAAACCATTTCTGAATCGGGTTGGTACACAAGACCAATTGCGGGCATGGACGTCTTGCAGAGGCGTCAAGGAAACGATGACGCGAGCTTTAGCAGAAGGATCAAACTCCTTGTGATTGCAGCTAGACGAAGGCCACGTTTGTTTTGGATGGGAATTCGAGTGCGTGTTTGTTCTCTGTAACTAAAATCAGTCCGGAACAAAAAAAAAAAAAAGCTTCTCTTTTCACTGTCTCTACGGCTCAGAAGGGAAACCGGACCTCCTCAGAGTAATCCTCGCGCAATGTCTGCAATGAGTGACACAAGGGGATCAACTTGTTCTAAGACTGGATTGATTCTGCTGGATTCCATTCCCAACAACGGAAGAAGGCCGAAGGGGGTTGGAGGGGTGAGCTTGGAAATAGTGGCAGGACCGCAAGATTCGGTGGCGCCGTTGATGTATCCGTCTAACCAACGCATTGATGGGTTTTTTATTCTTCTTGGACGGGTTCCCTCGTTCGATCACGGGCGAGCAAGGGCTCGGTCGTTCTGTTTGGTTTGTTTGGGTCAGCACATTCATTGAGCCTGCACGTTACGGTTGCACCGAGAGCCCGAGAGCAACGCTGACGATGTGTTCCGTTGCATGCGGAACATCCAGAGTGGTGGGCCCCAAATGGTAGTCTACGTAGGCCCAGGAGCACCCTGAAACTTATCTAGTTCCTGATAATTGCATTTTACTTTTCATCACTTCCTATCTTAAGGTATATAAAACTAAGAATAGTGACTAGTGAACTAGCCGGATTGAGTAAAAACAATTACGGATATGGATGAAATAGCTGCTGGTCCAGGGCTTATAGAATGCAAGGTATTTTTGGTAAGAAAGATGTGTCTAAGATTAATACTGGAACCAAAAAGAACCGCAGGATCTGGTGGCGCCGTTAGAGCAAAAGTATTATGATGAGCGACCAAATTTCGCCCACGCCTACGTGGAGGAGAGAAAGTGAAGAAAAGAGAAAAATGAGCGTCTCACGACGCCGCCCGCGGCCGCGGCCGGTGACCGTGCGCGTCTTTGCCAATTGGCTCCACACGCAGCTATGCCATAAATAGTAGTGGGCCCGGCTGGCGTTGTCGCCGGCCAGTTGGCGGAAGAATTTTACTAAAACTATTAAACTTGCTCTTATGTACTCGTCTAGCCAACACATTTATGGGTTTGATTCTTCTTGGACGGATTCCGTCCCTCACGGTCGGCCGGGGGAGCAAGGGCTCGAGCGTTCTTTTTGGCCCTGTTTTAGATGAATTTGGTTATTTGGCATACTTTTGAGTTTTAGTTACTTTCTTGAGATTTTTGTTAGTTTAATGGCTCAAAGGTGTTAAGTGGTATGTGAAATGACTGCTTTTGCCCCGGACCCTAATGAAAGAATTCAACAACTTACAATTGTTTTGTACTGTCTGTTCGTATTTCTTAGCACCAATATTTTGTCAAAAATAATCTACAACAAAACAACCGTAGGTTGATGATATCTTCCCTTAGACATTAGGGGCAAAATAGTCATTTTGCGTACGCTAACACCGCTAATCTATGAAACTGACGGAAGGGCCAAGAAAGTAACCAAAACTCAAACCGGAGCCAAACAACCAAATTCATCCAAAAAAGGGCCAAGAAACTAAGACTAAGTTTCAATAGAGCAATGTGATGCACCGCGGCGCTTGCTACCACGCCAGCGCTGACAATGTGTTCCGCTGTAGCCGGACTCACAAACTGGCGGGTCAGGACTCATCGTTCATCCTAAGGATGGCAACGAAGTCGGATTCGGATCGGGTGGAGTCTCCGTGCATCTAAAACCAAACCCAAAGTCAAACCCCTAAAACCGATTCGGTGGAAATCCATCACCAAAACCAAACCCGTGATACCCGAAACCCGAATGGATACCCAAAAATGACTTGGCGCTATAGCGCGCTAATCAAAGATCGCGACAACTACTTCGCCGCTATTAGCGCTTATTTTCGCGCTTATAGCGCTATTTTTTTTCAAAGGACACACATTCACATGTATAAACAAAAGACAACAAATAATAAATATTTTCATGAGTCAAATATGAATAAATTTAATAATCTAAGTAAACAAGTTATTATAACATATTATAAAACATGAGTTTTAATTCTAAATGATTTATTTCGATATCCATTCACAGATGAAAAACTAAAAAAAAAAACCCCTAACCTGAACACAAAAACCGTGGGCGAAAAAAATCAGCACCAAACTCGAAACCCGAAAAACCAAAACCCGCGGATAACCGCCTCGAACCCGATCCTCTGCCATTTTAGTTCATCCACAGACTTTTTTTTTAAAAAAAGTTCATCCACAGTGGTGGGCCCAAACTCGCAACGCTGATGGAGCGCACGGGGGGCTTGGGCCGAATTAGCACAGAACAAGTCTTCACAGCCCAGCCCAAAAAACTCCGGTTTCCCTACCGCCGGCGCTCGTTCCATCCCCGACTCCAGCGGCCGCAGCGCTCGCGAGTAACCCGCGCCCTCCGCCGGCAGTTCCCCTCCCTGCTATCTCCTGTTCCCTTCTGGCCTTCTCCGTGGCCTGGGCGGGCGGCACTGCCGCTAGCGCTGGCCGGCTCCCGGCCCCCGCTCCACGGCCCCGCTCGGTCGGTGGCCACCCCCACCCGGGCAGTCACTGCGGCCAGACAGGCCACAAGGACAGCGGCCGGACTCCCCAGGGCCCAGGCTCCACCGGCAAGGCGGTCATCGTCGTGGCCCCTGGGATTCCGGCTCCAGCAGGACCACAACGTCACAACAGTGTCGCATGGTGAGAGCTGAGAGGCTAAGAGCCGCCCATATCTACTGAATACTTATCTAGTTCCTGATAATTGCACTTTATTTCTCATCACTTTATATCTTAACTTCTTAAGGTATATAGAACTAAGAAAGTTGTATCAAAGAGTAGTGAGCTAGCCGGATTGAGTAAAGAAACTAGGGTTATTTTGATTCAAGCCATTGCAATTCTTCGAGTTTTGAGATATTATGTCATTATAATTCCGTCTCTCTTTGGTTTGTGCCATTTCCTACATCTTCTGTGTAGAAGGTCCACTGTCAGGTGTGTAGGATATGGATGAAATAGTTGCTGGTCCAGGGCTTATAGAATGAAAGGTATTTTAGTAAGAAAGAGCCGTATAGAGCAAAAAAGGCCACGGCTTGATCCAGGTCAAAGAATAGCATTATCAATTGATATCATCATGCTATTCTTTGTTAAGATTTCTAGTTTTCTATTATTTCGTTCCGGGGTCAACCACTGCTTATATGCCATTTTCTGCAATGAATCTAGTGAGAAATAGTACGACTAACAAGTTGTTGGATGATTGTTTTGTCCACTTTATGCACTGGGATATTTTATCTAATGTAAGCGAGGATAACATAGTTTCACACTTTAATGGCCATGAAGAAGCATAAAGCAAAATGTTTCAAGCTGCCGTGTTTCCTTCCCTGCTGCGAGCCTGCAACCATATCTGTTCCCCAGCACCTGCTGCTGTTGTATCCCTTCCTCAAGGTGCCACCTCCAGTTCTCTTCCACAAGCTATGGCCTGCTGCTGGTCCATTGCTGGTTGATGCTCTGCTCTTAGTAGTTTATACTATACATCACAAATACCAGGGCATGTAGGCAGGATGACTATACTGCTGACTAGGCTCGATTGTACGATTTGAAAACATTGCTTGATCTGTATCAATTCCACATCCACAACCACATTCTACTAGGATTCTGCATGCAAAATTGAATGGACCAAATTCAGTTATAAAAGATCAAATGTGTGTTAAATTGCTGGCTGTAATACACTCTTTGTTCTTACACAGATTGATTAGCATCTGCCTACAAATTATTCTCTTTGGTATTTATTGAGCACTGCAAGCGGTTGAGGTAAACATGTTGAAGAGCATCTTGAGCCACTCATGGAAGAGAGGAGCACATATGCTACGTGAAGGAAATTCAGCACCGGCTCTATTAACTTGCTGGAGTCAATTTCACAGCGGGCAGGTAACACCGATCATTGTCTGACAGCAATAAGTTTAACCCTCAGAGTTCTGTCAGATTTCTGTTACAATGATTAAATGATCAGATTTTTTTTAACTCAGCAACTTACATACCATGAAAAGTAAGTTAAGCTGCTTAATGGATGACGTGAATATGCAAATGCTGATAGGATTGTTTCTCTTTTCTTTTGCTACATGAAACATCCTGGTTGGATTGGTGCTAAGGTTTCTTTTTATCAGTTCCTATCAGGATTGTGAATTATTGCTTGCAATTGGATTTAGAACATGAATGCTGAAAGTTTGACATATATTGTATGATTGTTTGCTGTCACTCATGTCTCAAGTGACAGGTATCTCTCCTAGGTCAAGTGATTGTACAATAGCTTGTCTTGTAATCCATTCTAGTCCCAAAAAACTAAGCAAATCTGATGGCTTATTTGATGATAAGTAGACTCATACATTAGCTGGGATTGTCTTCTTGTATACATTAAAGTTGGAAAGGTCCATGTTACTCCCATAAAGTATAGCCAGAATTTGCTTAACCCCCTAATTTGTTTAATTAACTCTCCATTTTCACCTTTTGCTGCTAACACTAACAGTTCCCGGTGTTCCCTACCTGTGCACTAGATTATATGGTTTTGCCAAGTAGGAAGATCACTGGTGATCGACCTAGCCAATTAGGGTTATTTTGTTCCACGGAAAGATTAAATAGCTCATGGTTGACTAAACATAACGATACAAAATGTCCACCTTTGGCTTCATGCCAATTGCCAAGAATTTGAGGTCATTTGACAGCTGCACACTGATGTAGCCGGCGTTTCCTAAAGGCCTTGTTAATGTGGCACAACAGAAGCAATGAAGCACCAGTAGGATGGGGATGATCATCATTGTGTCACCTGAAGATTTGCATGGACGTGTGCCTTACAGCGCAGCTTCACATTGAGGAACAGTAGACGTTGACCGTATAAGCAGCACTACAAACTTCATTCGTGCTGGCATATCCTTGAGAATGTCGCCGATATTGCCGGCAACATTGAAGGACCCATCTACTTTGACATTTGCCTCAACGCCAAGTATGCAGATTGGCTGGCTCCATTGTCGGCATGGTTAGCTGTGACATGGCAAGCATGCTGGAGGGTTTGCCTTTATTCTGGTACGGTGAACTCTCGTGGTTCTTCAATTTTATGGTGAGATGAGTCTGTTACAATAACATAACACAGATACCAAATCTATTGATATAAGTTATTCATTGGCAAGACCAAGCATACTTTACATCCATGTTGCTAAACCGAGAATGGCTAGAAAGGAAAAGTGAAAATGATTTGGTTTAACAAAGAGAGAGGATTGATTAAATCAAACTATACGCTAAGGGGGCTAAGCGGACATCAGACATACTTCTAGGCAGTAAAATTAACTTATTCTTATAATGCCCTTGCAGAATCTAGATAAATCATTTCCCTCTGTGGTTATAGTGCCTACGAAGTACTGCCTAGAAGAAATCACATGCCTGAACTGGGTTTTAGTTTTGTGGGCATGGAAAGCTGTAAGGTGTACTTAGATGAGCTATGTACACTATTCATTGACCAAAGGTGCAATGGCACATTAATTTACTATGTACCGAGTCAGAATACCATGGTTCCTGCAGTTTGTTTCTGGAATTTGTTATATCTGAATGCATTGTAACCTGCTAGTCTGCATACTTTTCAAATTGATTAGTTGCTGACAGGTATTGATTATGTGTTTCCTTTCCAGATGTTAAGTTCTTCCAGGAGCTTCTTTGGCGTGGAGGACTTTGTGGACGAAGACAACAGTAGGCCATACACATACAAGAAGGAGAAGAGATCTAAGAACCCTCACAAGCACATCTCTTTCAAGCAGCGCACGATTGCCTACATGGAGCCCTTCACGCCGACGTCTTCATTTCCAAGCGCCGTGTCGGCATCCCTTACACACCGATCGACTTGCAGGCAGGTTGCCGTTGCTGGGACCAACTCAAAGGACATCAAAGCGGTGCTCAAGTCGAGGTCCGACATACCAGCCTGTCTGGCCGTGGGCCGTTTCCTGGCGGAGAGGGCGAAGGAGGCTGACGTGTTTACCTGCACGTACACACCAAGGGAACGGGACAAGTTTGAGGGAAAGATTAGGGCAGTTGTTCAGTCGCTGATCGATAACGGATCAATGTGAAACTTTATCTCGATTGAGTTTGTGTTGTTAGTATGAATAGTTCTGTTGAAACTTGCAAATGAGTCATCTGTTGCTAGGGATGCAAGCTCGAATTATTTTGTGTCATTAAATCAGTCCAAAAACTTGCTCAAATGAAATAGAATGGCATTTCAGGCAATTTGAGTGAGGGAAGAAATGAAGTAGAATGCTATTTGACTGTAATTAGTTGCCTGAACTAAAACACGTCATTGGATACCCACTTGCATCCCTGTGACCTTGTCTGTTGCATCCTTGTGTATTATGATCGCCTAGAGAAGCTAAGCTGAAGCATTTGTCTTCTATCTATAACTATAACTAGCGAGACGTCATGAGATCATTCTTTTTGTGTGCAAGCAAGGACCAGTGCACCTGATTCTTTTCTTGCGTGCAAGCAAGGACCAGTTCACCTGAGGCAGGTTGGTGGGAATTGAGACTGTTTTATTGGGGGAAAACAGCAGCGTTTCCAGCTAAGGCAATTGCCAATTGGTGATGGCCCTGACAATAGATTTCTCTGGATGTGCCAGTGGTAGAGCATAGCATCGGCGTTAGATATTTTGTGAGTGAATTTCCCTAAAAAAAGATATTTTGTGAATTGTCTTCTCTTGGTCTCGCAGACGTTTTTGCCCCCTGTTCCATGACCATGATGCGTCTGCGAAACAAAGGCAAGTCTACGAGCGGAAAACAGGGAAGTGAAAGTGTTTTTCGCTTGCAGCAGGATGGACGGACCGGACCAGCATGAAGCGTCGCTTCCACATGAAGCAAGACAAGGAAGAAAGCGCGCGGGCGGCGGGGAGAAAAGGATAAGGAGACGTGGACGTGGTGCTTCTCTATGCTTATCCATGGGTGATGGAGGACTGGAGAGGTGATCATTACCACGTACGTACTTACAGAGTAATTAACCACGCACTAGAGTATTTAGTACACTGCTTTGAGCTACCACACTGCTTGATAAGCGAGAGAGACAAAAAGAAGGCCATCTTGAAACAGAGAGAGTATATATGACATTAGGAGGACGACAACTGTAAAAGTTCACTTCTTTCAGTAAAAGTGTGGTATTAGTAAGCAACCTACCTACGTACACTCCTTTCAGCCGCTCGCAAAAGGGTACCTGAACTAAGCAAATGATGAGGAGAATTAGGCTAAGAACTAACATATATATGGGTAACATTTACCACTAGTTAGTAGTGCCTCCCATTGCCTCCAAAAATTGAAATTGCCGGATCGGTCGCCCTCGGTCAACGTGAGCCATCGAATTTTTTTCAATTATTATAAAAAATTTCCTTTTACAATACTTGATTTTGCTTGGCATTGCCTAGCATTGCCTCCCCAAATTCTTTTTTTCAAGTGAAAGGGTAACACCTGTCATTGTCACATCTAACTCCACTCCCTCACCCCGCACCGGGGCACCGCGCCCCCCCCAAACCCGCCCGCAACCCCTCCCCGAGATCCCGACGCAGTCCTCTTCGCCGCCATCGCTAGGTCGTCGCCCCATCTCGCCTTGCACCGGCGCCGGCCGCCTCGCCGCCCATGGACTCTTGCACTCCATCGCCTGTGTAACCGGCGAAACCGCTTGGCATGTCCTAGTAGAGATGCTGCCTGGCGCCGTACTCGTATCCGGCGTAGTATGGAGTCTTGCCGCCTTCGGTCCGGGTTAGCCCGCTATCGATGGCGCATAATAACGTGTAGTAATACGTGTATCCATCGGTGCGCCGCCACCGGAAAGCGCCGAGCATCTGGCGCTCCGACAGCGCCGGCCGCGCCACGATCGCGCAGCGGCGGCTTGCCGGTGACGCGCACGCCACTATCGGCTCGCCGCCGCCAGCGGCGGCGGCGTCCTTGAGTCGTGGATTGATGACCTTGGGCGGCGCCGGTGTACTTGCCGACGAACTCCTCCTAGCCCGCGTCGGTCGGCGAACTTGTTGAGGCCGAGCTTGTACGGCACATCCTTCCTCTTGTTGAACTCGCTGATGTGCCCGGCGCCGCCGCCAAGGAGGCACGACCACCGCCACCGCCCATGAGCGCCTCGCCTTCCAGAACCGGAGCGGCGCCTCCCTCCCTCCACCCCGCCGGCGACAGCGGCCCGAGGCACATCGCCGATTTTATGGAGTCACCATTTTACACTTTATAAAATAAAAGAATTACAAGATTGCAATTACCGCCCATTCTTAATCCCTCCATTTTGCGGAGGCAACAGGGAGGCGATTTTGCTCCTATGGCCCAATGTCATAGACACAAGAGGAGACAATTTTTGCCTCGTTATGCGTTTGCCTCCCATTGCCTCCAAAATTTTGTAGCCGTCGGATCGGCCGCCTCGGTCAATGTGAGCCATCGAATTTTCCCCCAATTATTGTAAAAAATTTCTTTTTTTTGACCCAACAACGATGTAGGTAGGTGTTTGATAAAACTGGACCATCGCTTGGATCACGCGCGCAAAGAGGATATGGACCAGATGGTTCAAATAAAAGAGACGGAAAGGAAGAGTGGCATGCATAGAGCGAAGTTTTTAGTGGAAAGGAAATGTAAAAGCAAAAGAAGCTAGCTGACACGTCAGAATCTCACAGGACCAGAGAAAGAAATGCTGCCCCAGCCAAATTAACCATTCCATCAGCATCATCATAATAGTCACCACCTCAGTGTCAAGGCACAACCATGTACAGTGACACTATCATCTCTGCTCCCTCTGTCTAGTATACGAGAGGTTAAAGGCTCTGATGCCCTCAAGCAGGCCCAGCTGTGTGTCACCGGCTCGTTGCACTTGCCACGGATTCCTGCTAATAACCATCACCTGCCCCCAGGAAAGCGACGACGATCCCACCCCACCCCACGCGTGCGGGGCAGGAAGCCCGATCATTGCCTGCCGCTGCCGGCCCGGCCGGCGTCTCGACAGTCGTCACGCCCGACTGGCACGGCCGGAACCCCATCATCCATCCATGCTTGCTCTTGCTCAGCCGGCGCGCGCCTGGTGGTGGCCTGATCAAGTGTTGAGGACGGGATTGGGGTGAACGAGGCAAAAGCACGTTTCATCCGGTACGCGAGGGCCACCAGCTGACACCTAACAGCAGCCTGTGTGCTATTGTTTATTTCTTTGTTTCAGTCGCAGCATGCTAGAGCTAGTGCTCAAGTCCACCAGCAGGTGAGCTGCTGAAGCTGAGCCTGGCCAGCAGGAAAAGCAAACTGAAGAAAAAGGCACAAGCCCCGGGCCGGGCTCACTTGGAAATTCCTATCCTTTCCTAGCTACGGGTCGCTTCGCTTTGCTTGACTGCTCCACTAAGTTTGAACTGACCAGCTGGTATGCTAGCCTGCTTGCCATTGTTAATTTCTACTACAAGTACCAGGTCATTGGAGATCGATTTGGACCCACACTAGCTAGGCCACTAACTAGTATGAAATGGAATAGATCAAGTACAGTACACATGAGATGGGAAAAAAGGTTAACAGTAGCAGAAGAGTAGCCATCCCAATCCCATTCCCATCCACCAACAACATGGCAATTGCCAATTGGCACGGATTCCTTAGGCGCATGCATGCGTACTCTGTTGATTCTCCCATTTTCTGTCCGTCCACCACACCAGTGGTGTCTGTCTAGTGTCTATGATGATGATGGATGCGAGAGGCACTCCATTTTTCTCAGCTAACCTGGCTACTACTACAACGGCGTCACCGTCCCGTTGCTCCCTCCGCGTGACCTGAAACCTGGCTCCGTTCGGTAGACTTGTAGAGAGAAAACAAAACCCTGCTTGGCCCTGCACGAGACAAACACATCGAGAGGCAGGGTGTGAGACCCAGCCCATTTGGAGAATGGGCCAAGAGATGGGCCAGGCCAGATACCGGTTACTGTAGCGTCGCGAATTACTGTAGCTGCACGGAGGACACTGTAGCCGCGCGATTTTAGTACCACATCGTGGATGGTTCGAAGACCGAACCAACTTAAATACCCGGCTGTAGGAAAGCTATTAACTTCGGTTTAAACCTTTTACGCGAAGCGAGGACGAAAGCGTAAGAGAGTTAATAGCAGGTGTGGTTCATTCAACGTGTAAAGTGGATCTTAGCCATTTTCCTAGGGTCGGGCGGGAGCTCGGAAAAGTTGCGCATGGCCCCGTAGAGGGCATGGCAAATAGACCGAGGAGCTGGTAATGTGTACGTGAGCCAAGAGAGTTGATCCTGGACATTATTTGTCCCGTATGGGTAAGCTGGTTCGACGAGGACGTCGAATTCTTAAGGGTGGGTGGATATGAGACCCGCCCCATTTGGAGAATGGGCCAAGAGATGGGCCTTGATGATGGGCCGGGCCGATACCTTCATCAGAGCGTCGCGAATTACCGTAGCTGCACGGAGGACAAAATGTAGCCGTGGCGATTCGGAAAAGTTGCGCATGGCCCCGTAGAGGGCATGGCAAATAGACCGAGGAGCCGTAATGTGTACGTGAGCCAAGAGAGTTGATCCCGACATTATTTGTCCCGTATGGGTAAGGCCGGTTCGACGAGGACGTCGAATTCTTAAGGGTGGGTGGATGTGAGACCCAAACCCCATTTGGAGAATGGGCCTTGATGATGGGCCGGCGGATAATCGGCATCAGAAGGTCGCGCTTACCGTAGGCTGCACGGAGGACACCGTAGAGTGTGCGATTTTAGTACCACATCGTGGATGGTTCAAGACCGAACCAACTTAAATACCCGCTCTAGGAAAGCTATTAACTCCGGTTTAAACCTTTTACGTCGGCGACGAAAAACGTAAGAGAGTTAATAGCAGGTGTGGTCCATTCAACGTGTAGAGTGGATCTTAGTCATTTTCGGACGAAAACGTAAGAGAGTTAATAGCAGGTGTGGTCCATTCAACGTGTAGAGTGAATCTTAGTCATTTTCATAGGGTCGGGGTGTTACACAGGGCATCAAGCCCCACGCCTGCTTTGCTTCAAGAACGGAGGGTGGTGGCTATCAAGATGAAGTAGGGAATAACAAGTAAACAAAAATAATGTGCTCAGACAAGCGGCCAGACCAGGGGGACAGTGTCATATCGCTACCGGGGAACAGTCGAACGGATGGAGAACCGTGCAGCAGTGAACGGACACTGTCCAGCTTCCATGGGTCTCTTGTCACTGCTCACTACTGACTGGCCTCCAGATAATGCAGTGTAGACCTCCTTATCGTTGCGGACGAAGAATTCCTGAAATCTTGTTTCGTGATAATGCACGGTCTGTGGAATTTCAGGATTTGGAAAACAAAGCTTGTTGGCAGAAAACGGGGCAGGCAATAGATACCGTCCAATACAGCAACACAAATGTTAAACTCCAACTAGTGTCCACATTGCTGCAACCGCAAACATTTCTGGAATTTCTAATGATGATGTTGCTTCAACGCAAGAGGGAGTATACAAATTAATACAGTACTCTACCTTCCAACAACCGCCGAAATGCCAATACAAACAACCAACCAATCGCCCTGGTTCCTTCATTCATCAGACGAGCTAGCTCCATCGTCATCATCAGAGGTCCGAGATAGCTCACCTGCTGCGAGCAGATCGTTTGAGAACGGCGACACGGCTACTGTATTTTAGTGGCGACAGGGTAGAAAAGCCCAGCCAGGCCAGGAGCCTGTCAGCCTCGTGTTCCCCTCTCCTTGTTCCTTCTGCCTCCCTGCCATAGCACGGCGGCTCCACACCCCTGGCCTTGTGCTTCGTGCGTGCCTCCTTCCCTATAAGTACACCGTTTCGTCTCGGGGACACTTGCAGCAGAGCCATCCATCACTAGTGAGTAGTGACCACCTGTGCGAGGACAGTCACGCGAGGCGCGCCAACCGCATCAGCTGGTCTGGATTAGTAGGAATTAGCTAGGATGGCGATGGAGAAGATGAGCAGCTGGAAGGCCAGAGACGTTGCTGCTGGTGCTTTCAGCATCGACTGCTTGGAGGAGGAGGACGACGACGCGGTGCCGGCGATACCGCCACCGCAGACGCCGATGGAGCCCATGGAGTACCTCTCTCGGTCGTGGAGCGTGTCGGCGTCGGAGATCTCCAAGATCCTCGTCGGTGGAGGAGGAGGAGGAGGAGGCAAGAAGAGCACCGCTGCTGTTGCCGCGGCGAGCCTGCTTCCGGCCGAGGTGACTATACCGGAGCAGGCTGTGCTCGCCGCCGCCACGTCCTCCTCCATCGTTCCTCTACCGTATCAACATCAGCAGCATGTAATTAATGCCCGATCTCGCTCCATCCTCTTTGTGATTTTATTTGGTCATTATCTTGTTTTTTTTCCATCTGATTCTTGGCGCTAATATTGCAACATACATACATACGAACAGAGGGATGCAAGAAGATCTTCCATGAGCAGCGGCCACCACCACCACCACCAATCGATCGGCAAATGGTTCCAGGTTCACCACAGGGAGACATGCCGGGCGAAGCAGAGCGGCAAGGAGAAGCAGCGCGCCGACAAGGCCCACGTGCACGCCATGGTGTCCGTGGCCCGGGTCGCGGCCGCGGTGGCCGCCGTCGCGGCGGCGGCGGCGAGCTCCGACGACAGTACCCAGGCGGCGACCAAGATGGCCACGGCCATGGCGTCCGCCACCGAGCTGCTAGCCTCCCACTGCGTCGAGGCGGCTCAGCATGCGGGCGCGCCCCATGATCAGGTGGCTGCCGCCGTGCAGGCCGCGGTTGGCGTCAGAAGCCCCGGTGATCTGATGACGCTCACGGCGGCCGCAGCGACCGGTACGCAATCCTGAAAGCCGTGTTTTGTCATCGCGTCCGTCGCAGGTTTGAACAAGATGCTAACTCTCTATGCACTTTGGCTGTGTCCATCACATCAGCTTTGCGAGGAGCAGCGACACTGAAGCAGAGAGTGCAGCGAGAGACAAGGAGCAATGCGAGTGTCCTCCCGTATGAAAAGGGGAATTCATGGAGCCCGGACATCTGGTGCAAAGAGGGGAGCTCCTGAAACGCACAAGAAAAGGTAAATTCAGATTTTCAGAACATGCATCCAGCTACAAAACACAGGATCCAGAAGCATAAAAGCTTCGAAGCATGGCCGAAAAAGCTAAGGCACAGAGTTTCGTTCTTGATGCAGGGGTTTGCACAAAATAAGAGTATCTATCTACATCAACAAGAGATCACAGGTAAGAAGAAGGTTTCCATTGTTCAGTTCTAAATACTGGTCAGACTAAACAGAGATGCACAGCTACTAACAACATATGTGACAACAGGTGATATTAAAGCTCAAAAGCAAACACATAGGAGGTGCCCTGTCAAAGAACAACAAGAGTAAGTGCGAACACATGGTTGATTTATCTCAAATGTGTTTAGTTTTGATGTAGTGATTGTCAACACTCAACATTCTTTCTCTATTTTCTTTTATCTTTTTCGCTTCGGCTATGGTTCACCGCAGACACGTGGAGTGTGTCAAGACGATCTCTTGGTTCGTGTTGTGCGGTGTGGAGCTCGGAGATGGTAGGCGACGGAGAGGTGAAGGTGCCAAGGAGGACGCGTCTTGGGCCGACGGACCGTGGAGGTGAAGGACGGACGTGAGGCTTGGACCGAGGGACCGGGTGCCGGGCGGCTAGCCATGGTGGTGACATCCGGGGACATCGACGGATGCAAGAGGACGTGGCAGACCGTGGTCGATCGGGTCAAGACGGCGAGCGTGCAGGCGGAGCGGGAGCTCCTGGGATGACTTGGCGACTCGGGCGGTCAAGACGGCGGTGACACGTGTCGAGGAGGTTTGGTGGTTTGCCCTCAAAACCATCGGCGCGGGTTTCGTGGTTTGGGCCTCAAAACCACGGGGGCGGTTTGGTGGTTTGTGCCTCAAAACCACGGCGCGGTTTTCGCGGGTTTGCGCCTCAAAACCCGAAGTGTTCCGGCGGACGGAAGGACGGGCACGTGGCGGCATCGGGGAGATTGCGTGGAGGCAAGGCTACCGGTGAGGAAGGCGCGGTGGCCGTCGGATCGAAGATTACCCCGCAGTCGACGGAAATAGCCTTAGGGTTACAAAATCGACTCATGTATCCTAGGGGTAGTTTAGGCAGGGAATAGGGGCTATTTAGCGAGAGGCATACCCCTTCATTCTCCCTTGCCTCTCATTTTACGCTTTCTAGTCTAGGGTTACTGATCGAGGTGTGAGAGGTCCACCGATTTGTACCAAGATTTGCGAGCAAGGGCTAGCTGTGATTAGCCTCCGCACAGGGTGACGTTTTGGATCGATTGATCGGTGTTCTTTGTTGTTCTTGAGCTGTGATTTTGAGTTCTTCACTTGTTCTTCCCGAGTTCATCCTCTCCCCCTCTTTTCTCTTCGCGATTTCTTCGTTTTGGCACCGTTTGATCTCGTTTTTCTTGCGTTGATTCGTGCTAGGGGCGTGAGAGGATCATTTCCACCGAAGGGTTTGAGCTAATTCCTCACGAGCACGTAGATCGGGCGAGTTTTGGATCAAGGTGACTTTTTGGGTGTGTTCTTCGTGTGATCCGCGATTTCTCTCGATTCACTCCGTCAATCTCGAAATTTCCAAGGGGAAATGGTCACCCACATGCCTAGATGCTATGGCTCGATTCTTGTGACCTGAGGTTGCGATTTGAGTGAGTTTGGATCGATTTTGGGGTGAGTCGCCGCCGGCCGGGTGCTGTTCGCGTCGTCGGGGTGACGGACGCCGCCGGACGCGACGCCCGTGTTGACCGGGCGCTCGGTCTTTGTTCGCGCGCGGGGGTGACCGGACGCACCGGCCGACGCCGACCAGGTTGACCGACGGTCCGGTCGATCGCGTCCGGCGAGAGGTCTGCAAGGGCGATCCAACCGGGCCGCTCCGACGGACGCTTCGACCGGACGCCGGACCCGGACTCGCCAAAGCGTCCGGCCGGTGAGTCCGTCACTTTCCGCAGGCTGTTTTCTTCCCGTCTCTTGCGTGATTGTTTCGTTCGGTTTCCGGTTGATCCGCTTGTGAGTCTAGAGCAAACTCTAGCTCATCCACCTTGCATCCAAGGTCGTGATCATACCGTGTGGTGTGTGCCTTTTTGCCCGAGGGGTCGTGAGAGCTACAAGTCAACTAATTCGAAAAGAATTTAATTGAGGCTCCCATTCACCCCCCTGGTCGCCGTTTCGGTCCTTCAATTGGTATCAAAGCGTGTTAAGGATCAAATCCACCTTAACCGGTTCTTGATCCGCGAAGGCGACATGGAGAGGTTTGGTCACTTTGGTGGCAAGCCTCCTGAGTTCGATGGCACCAACTATCCCTATTGGAAGATTAAGATGCAAGCGCATCTCATGGGGATAGATTGGAGAGTGTGGGAGATCGTTGAGGATGAGAACTACCAAGTGCTTGCCGCCGAGTGGGTGAGGAACAAATTGCCCAACACAATGCCAACAACCGAAGCGAGGAGTGTTTTGTTCTCTAGCCTCAAAGACACGAGTTCGAGAGAGTTGCCACTTGTGAGACCGCTCGTGAGGTGTGGAAGACTCTAGAGAGCTACCATGAGGGAACCCCACAAGTAAAGGCCCGCCTATACGAGACCTACAAGAGAGAGTACAACAACTTGATCCAACTTGATGGCGAGTCCATCGATTCTCTCTTTGCTAGGTTTCGACGATCCGCAACAAGCTTCGCGTGCGAACAAGCCTTCGGAGAGGTTGGACGAGCACGAGAAAGCGGCGCGGCTCTTGTACGCCTTTGGATCGGAAGGTGTGGGATGTGAAGGTGTCCGCGATCATGGAGTCCGCCAACTACGACACACCCTCACTCCCGACGAGCTCTGAAAGAAGCTCAAGTCTTACGAGATTGAGGCCCGGATCCAGGCGAAGCTCAAGAACCCATCAGCCGAGAATGTTGCACTCGCCTCTCGGTAAGAGCGGTTCCAGTTCTTCGCTAACCCTTCACGATTTCTTTCGCCTTGTCTTCCTTGGTGTCCGTGACGGAGGAGCAGATGGAGAGCCTTGGGGATGATGAGCTTGCACTAGTCATCGGCCGATTCTCGCGGTTCCACAACAACCGCATGAACCGTCGGCGTGGCGGTGCTTCCAAGGGCGGATGCTTCGAGTGCGGAGATCCGGACCACTTCGCTCTCGCCGCCCCAAGAAGAGCAAGGACAAGTACTCCCGCCGAAAAGTACTACTCCGGCAAGTACGACGCCCGACAAGCGCAGGACAAGCGCGAGTACACCTCCCGGCAAGCACAAGTCCAAGAAGGGCTTCGACAAGGAGGCGATCAAGAAGAAGTACCTCAAGCGTGCCAAGGAGCACAAGCACGCCTTCCTGTTCCCCTCGGCGACCTCGACAATGACTCTTCTGGACGGAAAATCTTCTTCAAGCGATGAGGAGTCCGAGCGCAAGGTCGAGGACAAGCTCAATGGACTTTGCTTCTTCACCAACTCCAAGTCCGGGGGCTTCGCACCATGGCACTCGACGGAGCCGTGGACCGACAAATCAAGGCACACGCCGACGACTCTTCTTCCCCTTCCACCGAGGTACCTCCCACAATCGAATCTCTCGATGAAGTTGACTCTTTGGGCGAGGCGCTTTGTTTGTCAAGAGAAGCCGCTTAAGCGTGCCGCTAGGGAGAGAAAAGAGTTTAAGGAGAAATGGGAGATGGCGGTGACCGAGATTGAGTTGCTTAGGAAGCCGGTTCTCGCTTTCGATGAGACGGAGTGTGATGCTTGTGCTGTGCATATGTCTAGCATCATGTCTTTGCAATCCAAGTATTCTCGCTTTGCTAGATGAGCACGTTGATCCGAAGGCTGTTTATATGTTGTTGAGTGCGTGCAAGTCTTGTCCGCACTTACGATCCGAGTTGGCGAGAAGGCCGCCAAGCTTGTTTGATAGCTTGAGAAGGCCAACCTCGAGATAGCACCGTCTTTGAAATGTGCTAAGTGTGAAGCTTTGGAGTTGGAAGTCATGTCTTGTAGGCATGACAAGGGGAGAGTCGAAGAGGAGAACAAGTACCTTCGCTCTATCCCGAAGTTGGGTGTCTAGTGGAGAGCCGCAGCTTAGGCATGATGATGAGTCGGTTCAAGAGGGGGACGACACATCGGGATTAGGCTTTGCTATAGGTGGGAAGGGTGAAGTTATCTATGGTAAGGTTGGTCGGGGTAGTGGTTTGAGCTCGAGTGAGAAACCAACAAACACTCCCAAGCCGACCAAGATCACCCCACTGAGCCTAGCCTACCAAGCCCATTGTGCAAAATGGCATTCTCCAAGAGCCCACCAAGACTCCACCTCCCAAACAAGTGTGGCTTCCCAAACCGAACCACCTCAAGAACCCACTTGACACTTTGCCCAGATCCCCGAGGAAAACCCTTCCTAAAGCCAAGACCACAACAAGAGTGAACCATCCACCCAAGAGAGTGAACCAACCACCACCCAAGAGAGAGGTGAGGTATCACCGTGAGTATTGCCGAGAGATGGTCACTTGGTTGAGTTTTGCTTCGGGAGGAAGAGGGATGTTAGGCGTAGAGTGGAGTTTGAGAACTGTGGACATGTACCACCCACCACTTGGCTTGTATGAGAGGGGTGTGCGGTCGGTTCGAGGCGCTTTGCTAGGCCCGAAGGTAGGAGGTCTCGCGAGGTTTGGGCCACGGTTTGTGAGACCGTTTTGGCGGTCGAGCTCCAGCGAGTGAATGTAGATCCTCGCTTTGGGAGTTTTGAGGTTGAGAAGAGGAGAGCACCACGCTTTGTTGTGCGTGGTAAGCGATTGAGAAGATGGGGCGTGGATGTTTGTTTTGCCTAATGCATATTTGGGGCAAGATGGTCAACACCGGTACTCTTCCAAGTTTACTAACCCCAGTGTTGTGCCATATGCTCATCCCATGTTTTATCGTTGATACAGGCCGGAAGGCCGGAGGACATGTGGCTCATTGACTCGGGTCGTTCTCGACACATGACCGAAACTCCAAGTGGTTCTCCAAAAATCTCACCCCCATGAAGACAAAAAGAGTACATCACTTTCGGGGACAAAGAACAGGGGAAGATTCTATCTCGAGGGTCCATCGGGATCAATGACCACTTTGTGCTCAAGGATGTGGCGCTCGTCTCCAACCTTGCACTTCAACCTACTCTCTCCTCCCCACTCATGGCGGATGGGTATGAGGTACGCTTTATAGGTTGGATGCTCTCGAGTTTTGGACTCTCGCGATGATCTTATTTCTTTGGATCGTGCCATTTGGGCAAGTCTTTCGTGCTGATTTTTCTCGTGGCTTTGGCACTTCTTGTTGCTTGTTGGCCGGGTCCTCCTCGATTTGTGGAAATGGCATAGGAGACTTGGACACCTGAGCTTTGACCTTCTCACGAGGTTAAGTTCCATGGGTCTAATCCGAGGATTGCCTAAACTCAAATTTGAGAAGGATTTGGTTTGCCATCCCTGTCGTCACGGGAAGATGGTATCTGCTTCCCACCACCCGGTTTCCGATTATGACCTCGAGACCCGGAGAGATCCTTCACATGGACACCGTTGGTCCATCTCGGGTGAGGTCAGTGGGTGGGAAGTGGTATTGTCTAGTGATCGTTGACGATTTTTCGAGATACTCTTGGGTCTTTTTCATGGAAGGCAAGGATGAGGCTTTCGGTTTTGCTCGCGATTTGTTTTAAGGATCGAGAACGGAAGATTGGCGATACTGACCATTCGAAAGCGATTCGCAGATGACAATGGCACGAATTTAAGAACTCTCAGTTCGAGTCTCTTTGTGCTAACTTGGGTGTCGAGCACCAGTTTTCTAGCCCTTATGTTCCGCAGCAGAACGGGATTGTTGAGCGGAAGAATCGGACGCTTGTGGAGATGGCGAGGACCATGCTTGATGAACACAAGACGCCGAGGAAGTATTGGGGGTGAGGCAATCAACACGGCATGCCATGTCTCCAACCGCATTTTCCTCCGTGCTTTCACCAAGAAGACATCATATGAGTTGCGGTTTGGAAGAGGCGCCCAAGGTGAGTCACTTCCGTGTGTTTGGATGCGGGTGCTTCATTCTCAAGCAAGGTAATCTTGACAAGTTTGAGTCTCGATCACCGATGGCATTTTTTCTTGATATGCTTTGCACTCACATGCCTGGGCTGTGGTTCTTAACCTTGAGACTAACCGCGTTGTAGAGACATGTGAGGTTACCTTCGATGAGAGATCTGCGCCTTGTTCTTCTTCTCGTGTTTGAGTGTGCGGGAAAGGAGGAGATGGAGCAAGAGCATCTTTTGTGGAGGAGGAGCAGGAAGACGTTGGTCGGGTGATCCCGAAGCAACTCCACCTCTTGCCCCAGTGACCACAATGACGGCGGATCTACCGCTCCACGGACCAGACCCTACTACCACTACTTCTCGGGGACCGGTGGAGCAGCTCCCTCGGGGCGAGACGGCCGCACCTCGAGGAGGTTCCCACTCCAAATGAGGGGGCGACATCTTCGCGCACGGCAAATCAAAGACATTCCCCGCGTCGTCACCCCCCCTGAGACCATGATTGGAGGATTGAACCAAAGGGTAACTCGCTCCAAATCCTATGCTATGTGTCATTTTGCTCATTCTCGCATTTGTTTCCACTCTTGAGCCCAAAGATGTTACCACCGCATTATCCGATTCGGATTGGGTCAATGCCATGCATGAGGAGTTGCGTAACTTTGAGAGGAACCAAGTTTGGGTTTTAGTGCCACCTCCAAATGAAAGTGTCATCCCATAGGAACCAAGTGGGTGTTTAAGAACAAACAGAGTGAGGATGGGGTGGTTGTGAGAAACAAAGCCGCACTAGTTGCCCGGGGTTTTGTCGAAAAGAGGGTATAGACTATGAGGAAACCTTTCGCTCCTCAGAGTCCCGCATAGAAGCCATTAGGATTTTGCTTGCCTTTTGCAGCCTCGAAGGGCTTTAAGCTCTTCCGGATGGATGTCAAGAGTGCGTTCCTAAATGGGTTCATAGAGGAGGAGGTGTATGTGAGGCAACCCCCGGGGTTTGAGCATCCTAAACACCCGATTTTGTGTACAAGTTGCACAAGGCTTTGTAATGGCCTCAAACAAGCTCCCCGCAGCATGGTATGAGAGACCAAAGCTTTCCTATTAGCTAAGGGTTTTGTGATGGGGGTCAGAGACAAGACCTTGTTTCGCTTAGGAAGGGCAATGACATACTCCTAGTCCGGATATATGTGGATGATATCATCTTTGGTGGCTCTTCACATGCTATGGTATCGAAGTTTTGCGTAGATTATGAGCGGGGAGTTCGAGATGAGCATGATGGGCGAAGTTGACCTACTTCCTTGGACTTCAAATCAAGCAAACCAAGGATGGGATCTTCGTACCGTGGCAAGTACACGAAGGACATGATCCCGCAAGTTTCGCATGGGTGAGGCCAAGCCTCTTTGACGCCCATGTCGACGACGGCGACCCCTCGACGAAGACAAGGATGGAGAAGCCGTGGACCAAAGGAGTACTGAAGCATGATCGGCTTTCGGCCACAGACCGGACGGCGACGCGCCGCCCGACATCCAGCTCTTTGGTGCCCTCACAAGACGGTTTCGCCTCTGCAGCACCTCTCACTATCGAGAGGGGTGAAGAGGATTTTCGTGTACTTGCGGTTTACCCGGACTTTGGCCTATGGTACTCGGGCTTCTTCCACTCTCTCCCGGGTTGGCTATTCTCGATTCGATTATCTTTGGTGATCGTATGCATAGAAAGTCCACTTCGGGTACTTGTCGCTTTCTTGGTACTTCTCTGTGTCTTGGTCGTCTCAGAAGCGCCTCGGTGTCGCCAGTCGACCGTTGAAGCAGAAGTATGGTTGCCGCCGCTTGTTGTTCCCACCCGCTGTGGATGGTTGCCACTTTGAGAGATTTTGGTTTGAGCTTTCACGTGTACCCTTGTTGTGTGATAGCATGGGAGCCGTGAGTGTAGCCAAGAACCCATCCCCGCATTCCCGCACCAAACACATAGAGGTGAGGTACCACTTTCTCGAGAGATCACCGGGAGAAAGGGGATATAGATGTTCAAAGATGTGTACACGTAACAACAATGATTGCGGACATTTTCACCAAGCCATTAGATCAAGTCCGCTTTTGCCCACCTTCGAGGAGAGTTGGGCGTGTGCTATCCCTTTTGAGGGGTAGCTCAGAAGTTGATATACAGCTTGTAGTGCTAGGTTGCTTTACTTTGTGCATCATCTTGTATCATATTGCATTCATCATGTACACTTTTGCATCTTGAGCTTCTTGGTTATATTGATCACAATGAGACTATGCTCGTTTAGTGTAACAATTACTTGTTGGTGCTTATAGCTTGTGCTCCTTCCGCTCAAATTGGTATATGTTATGAGCAAAGCTGTTTTTCTTGTGAACTTGCTTAACAACGATGAATCTTGCAAAATGTTCACCATTGAGATAGTTCCTAGCATGTTTAAGTTGTTGACATCCTTTTGTGCTTATCATGTATGCTAAGGTGACTATGTCTCATTCATTCAATCGAAAGTTATACACTTGCTTAGATGACCACATGCTTTCATATGCTAAAATCTGAAATCTAAGCTAAGTGTATGGAAAAAGATCGAGATGGGTCCATACCGTCCCCACGTCCAAGTCTTGGGACCGCTGCTCATTGCACTTGAGTTGAACCCGAGCTTTGGTAGTGTTTGACCCGCACCATTGTCTTAAGCTTCCTGATTGCTCACATGCATAGGCTTGACATGGTTGATTAGTAAGGCGACGGTTGTGGATAACCACCGCACTCATGTCTTTGGACCAATGCTTGTATCCGCTAAATCTCCGATAATCTTAAAATGTTGTTGGCAAGTGTTGGTTCTTTCTTTGGCATGATGAATAAACTTTGCTTGGGGTAGTCCTCTTGATATACATGTGTAGCACTTGGTAGATTTCCAAATGCCTTTACTTATGCTATGTGCTATTCTTTGTGGTGGACACCTTTTCTCGAATGCTTAAAACTGAATCAAAATGCTTTCAAGTCATATCTCATATCTTTTGATCGGTTTGAGCACCGTGTTAAGCACTTGATTTTGTTGCCATGACACTACCTAGAGCATCTTCTCATTTGGATGACTATAAACTTGAGCTCACTCATTGCACTTTGCATGCATTTTCATCGCTGATTAGTGCATGTGCCAACAAGGGGAGAGAAAGATACAAAAGACAGGGAATTGTGAATTGGTATCTTGAATTGGTATCTTCGCTGATCGCTCTAGTCAAGGGGAGTAACTCAGGGGAGTATCTCTTTACCACTTTGAGCTAGATGTGTTGAGCCTTTGCCTCTCGCCTTGAGGGTCTAGCTTGTGTGTGAAAGAAATTGGTAGAGATTGGTTTGAGCTGTGCTAGTGGTGTTGAGCCTGTTTTTACCTCTTCTTGAGGACTAGCCAGCCTGTTTAGCTTGGTTGTGTCGAGCCTTTTGCCCATGTCTTTGGGAACCAAGTTTTTGCTCCATGTTTGCTATCCAGCTTAGGTTGTCTTAGCTTGCCCGGATGTGCTTTCTTCTATCTTATTCGTCTTTTGTGTTGAATGTTGACAATGCACTCATCAAGGGGAGATTGCGAACACATGGTTGATTTATCTCAAATGTGTTTAGTTTTGATGTAGTGATTGTCAACACTCAACATTCTTTCTATTTTCTTTTATCTTTTTTACTCGCCAAGATGGTTCACCCAAGACACGTGGAGTGTGTCAAGACGATCTCTTGGTTCGTGTTGTGCGTGTGTGGAGCTTCCCGAGATGGTAGCCGACGGAGAGGTGAAGGTGCCAAGGAGGACGTGGGTGACGGACCGTGGAGGTGAAGGACGGACGTGAGGCTTGGACCGAGGGACCGGGTGCCGGGCGGCTAGCCATGGTGGTCGACATCCGGGACATCGACGGATGCAAGAGGACGGGCAGACCGTGTCGACGGGGTCAAGACGGCGAAGCGCAAGTGTGCAGAGCGGGAGCTCGGATGACTTGGCGACTTCCGGCGGTCAAGACGGGCGGTGACACGTGTCGAGAGGTTTGGTGGTTTGCCCTCAAAACCATCGGGCGCTGGTTTTCGTGGTTTGGGCCTCAAAACCACGGGCGGGTTTTGGTGGTTTGTGCCTCAAAACCACAGCGCTGGTTTCGCGGGTTTGCGCCTCAAAACCCGGGGGTGTTCCGGCGGACGGGAAGGACGGGCACGCGGGCGGCATCGGGGAGATTGCGTGGGAGGCAAGGCTACCGGTGAGGAAGGCGGTGGCCGCCGGATCGAAGATTACCCGTAGTCGACGGAAATAGCCTTAGGGTTACAAAATCGACTCATGTATCCTAGGGGTAGTTTAGGCGTAGGGAATAGGGGCTATTTAGCAGAGGCATACCCCTTCATTCTCCCTTGCCTCTCATTTTACGCTTTCTAGTCTAGGGTTACAGATCGAGGTGTGAGAGGTCCACCGATTTGTTTCTACAAGATTTGCGAGCAAGGGCTAGCTTGTGATTAGCCCGGGCGGGGGTGACGTTTTGGATCGATTGATCGGTGTTCTTTGTTGTTCTTGAGCTGTGATTTTGAGTTCTTCACTTGTTCTTCCCGAGTTCATCCTCTCCCCCCTTTTTCTCTTCGCGATTTCTTCGCTTTTGGCACCGCTTTGATCTCGCTTTTTCTTGCGTTGATTCGTGCTAGGACGTGAGAGGATCATTTCCACCGAAGGGTTTGAGCTAATTCCTCACGAGCACGTAGATCGGGCGAGTTTTGGATCAAGGTGACTTTTGGGTGTGTTCTTCGTGTGATCCGCGATTTCTCTCGATTCACTCCGTCAATCTCGAGAAATTTCAAAGGGAAATGGTCACCCACATGCCTAGATGCTATGGCTCG